>JAGMUU010000065.1:0-134368 GCA_020744375.1 Dactylonectria estremocensis
CAAAAATCTTAACCATCAACAAACAACATAGAATAAAAACCCAACAAAGCATCTGATCAATTGAAACTAATTGCTATTCTCTTCCCTAAACGTCTCAATAACTACCTGACATGTTCTTGCGTTATGACCGGTCTTGCCGCAAGTTCCACAATGCCTTTCCTTCGATCGCGCCGACCCTCCTTGACCACGATTTCTCGACGATTCGGCCACTACCTGCGCATCAACATCCTTCTGATCAATTGAATCCCTCCCTTCATCTAGAGTCATCTTCCCTCCATTACGGAGGCGTGTCTTTTTTGCTCTGCGCCGCTTACTAAGGGTCTCATTCGCCTGTCGAAGGATCTGGATCTCAGACTTCATTAAAGCCATCTGATGCATTATTGCCTTCGTTCCCTTAGAAAGCGACTCAATCGCTTCAAAAATAGATGTCGGGGAGCTGCTTTGGTGCCTTTCAACTCGTCTTTTGAGGAATTCAGACTGAGAACTAGCCTCAAGGACGGTCTTTGGGGTCTTTGAGACCCAAGGGTCGGGAAGGCTAGCTTCCTCCTCGACAGGTGTTGGAGTCCGTAGCTGAATATCAAGCTTTGATATAACACTTTCCGGGTCTAGAGGAACAAGCCCTGCTCCTCTAAAACCCCCTCGAATGTTGCTTTCTGTCATTGCGGCTTGAAAGGCGGCGTAAAAAGCTGGAAAGAACTCAGTCTTCGAAATGTGGGTTATAGAGCATCTGATCAAATGCTCTATTTCCCGACCGTAGGCCTTTTTAAGCGGCCCAAAGCACCCGACATCGAGAGGTTGAAGTAGGTGAGACGAATGAGCCGGCATACAAAGCGTGATGATGTTGTTTTCCTCGCAATATAGCTCAAATTCGACTGAGTGGTGGCTTTCGTGGCCATCGAGGATCAGAAGACGATAGCGACCATTTGACCTGGTCTTTGTGTGTTGATCGAAGTGCTTGATCCAGTCAAGGCCCGTCTCGTTGTCGGTCCAGCCATTTTTAGTCGTAGCGATAGCCCAATCGCCCGGGAGGTTGCTTTCTTGGTACCAGCTGGCGAGGTGATATTGGCCCGCAACCACGATAAACGGCTGGATCGGCCACCCTTCAGCATTGATGGCCTGGATGACTGTAATCCATTCCCGGTTTCCAGGCTGGGCTGATTTCGGTCTTCCACGCCTTTCTGCGCTTGTGACGACCATACCGCTTGCGATAAGGCCTAGCATAAAGCCAGTCTCATCAAAGTTGTAGATATCAGCTAGGGTGATGCCGTATTTCGCGATTGTGTTCGCTACGAGCGAGAACCACTCACGAATGAGAGTCGGATCTTCGCATTTGGCCCTCTGGTAATCATATTTGCGATTAAAACGCGTCGTGAGCTCTGGGTGTCGCTTGACGAAGTTGGAAGCCCAGCGCTTGCCAACAGGTGACGCGTCGCGGTCGGCAAGCAGTCGGTTGGCCATTTCTTCCACACCACGAAGTCGCGGGGGAAATCCTCGCGAATCTAGGTCAAGAACATACTGAATAATGATCTCTTCCTCTAGATCAGATAGTTTGCGTGATTTCGGTATGATATCGCGTCGAGCAGGAATGCCGTTAAGTCGACCATGAAGAGTAGTATAACGAGCATTATAGATCCTTGCAGCAGGTCGGATACGTAATTTTGGGTCGTTTTGAAGGGCTTGAAGTGCAAGAATGATATTTGCCTCATTATTTGATTGTGACATGTTTCGTGGTTGAGGAATAATTGATCAAATGAAGAGAGGAGAGGTTGAGGAATTTTTGATCGCTTCGCTTGTTCGGTCGGCTCGCTTATCATGTACGTTACCCATTGGCTTTGATATGTTAATTGGCCACAACCCGGCTCCTTTCCAACCCGATAAGGCATTTTTAGTAGTTAGAGCCTTCTTCCTTGCCTCAAAATAGCAAGTAAGAAAGTCTTCCTTCCTAGTTGGGCCAATATCAGTGAGGGGATTGGCTAGTGTTAAAGCAGCCCGATATGCAGCTTTAAGTGGCCCAAAGACAGATATATCAAGAGGCTGAAGAACGTGGCTTGTATGAGGCGGCAAATAGAGTAAATGGACCCTATTGGTCACACAAATACGCATAAAATCAGGCGTTATGTGTGATCCATGCCCATCTAAGATGAGGAGCCGCTTCTCATTGGTCCGGGCCGGCTTAGAGCCCGGAAGGAAGACTTCCTGCAGCCAAGCAAGGCCAATTTCGTCATTGGTCCAGCCCTTTTTAGAAGATGTAAATCTCCAATTGGTCAGAAAGTCCAATTCCTCAGGAAACCATTGGTGTTGGACGTATTTGCCTTTGAAGACGACCAATGGGTCGAGGCACCTTCCCGTTGCAGAAATAGCCTCAAGAATAGTTATCCAATTAAGGTCTTGTGGCTGTTTCTTAATTGTCGATCGGAGCTCTGATTGGCCAACTACAAGCCCGTTGGTTCCGGGCCCTTGGAAGATCCCAGTTTCGTCAAAATTCCAACGGTTGCGTGGAGGGATCGATTTGACCCCTGGTTGGTCTAATAGGTCATAGAACCCGCGAATAGCAGCCGGATTTGCTCCATTTATCCTTTTTCGGTCAATTCCCTTTGCTTTGAGCGTTTTTATTCGCGGGTTGCGGCGTAGGAAGCCCGCCATCCAGTGTTTTCCGAGTCGTTGGTTGCTGCCACTTTCGCCCAACAAGGAAATCGCCAACTTCCGGATCTGGCTATGAGTCAACGCCATGCCGAGCTTATCTTGTAAGACAAGCCAATCAGTGAGCTGGTCTTCCTGGTACTTAGAAAGCACCTGACGCCATTCGTGGGCTTCATTGCGGCTAGGTACGCCATTAAGCCTATCGCGTAAGGTTGAATAAGGAACTGTGTGCTGATTGGCTGCTCTTCGTATTGCTACGCTATTTTTAACGTCTTGAATGGCTGCCTCGAGGTCTTCTGCGGTGTATTTAGGCATAATAAGTAGGTAAATAAGGTTGAATTGACCAATTGAGTGTTATGAAAAGAAGAAATGCGCGTGGCTAGAGACGCGTTGTGGTTGACGCGGTTGTAAGTGGGGCGGTCGGCTAAGCCCCTGATCGGTAAATGGGTGGTCTGACTTATCTCAACTTCGTCACGCTGCATTGTTCGCCGTCCCTCCCCTGCTGCTGGTTGGCCGAGAATTTCCACTAACCAAACCGATCCAAAACAGATGCATACATCATTTTCATGGGGTTGCTGTCCATCCCGATCCTCTACCCCTATGGCAACCTGAAGGCTATCGACGCCTACTTCTTCGGTGCAAGCGCCTCGACCGAGTCCGGACTCAATACGTTAGTGGATGGCACCCGCCCTGGGGCTTTCACCCAAAAGACTGACTGACGCGGAATTCTCGATAGTGTCGATGTCAATCTCCTCAAGACATACCAGCAGCTCTACATCTATTTCATCCCTATCCTCACGAACCTCGGCTTCGTCAATATTGTTGTCGTGGTGGTGCGACTAATATGGTTCAGGAAGCATCTCGAGGAAGTCGGTAAGCCGACAGCTAGTTCTGACGAGCTCTCGCACATCCACTAATATTTCCTACGTTTTTGAAGCTCCCTGTCTTCTAAGAGGACCGCGTCATCAGAGTGATGAGATTCACAAGGATCTCGAATTTGCTGCCAAAGACACCTCGACGACTGACGCCAAGGACGCGAGGACATCGGCGATTGCGACGGGCCATGACTCCTATGCTTCCAAGCGGGGCGAGCGGCCTCCGTCGCAGGTAGCTACAAGTGGTGTGGATGTCCCTCCGGATCAAACTCATGATGTCAGACGCGATGACGAGAAGGCGACAGAGTCTGAGCCTCAGCCGCGTATCACTTTCGATCCCGCCGCAGGCCATCATCCCCACCGAGAAACAACGCTCTACATCCCTGGCCCTCGTGATCGTGATCAAGGTTGGAGTTTATTCCTGAGATAGTCATATGCGCTTACTTACCTCGCTAGGACAACCTATTGTCGAGCTCAAGGACCCCCGTGTTAGCCACGATGGTACATTCACTCCCCAGACAACTCCATCCTCGATATCAACAGTCCCAGATCTTTCCATCCACGAGATCCCTGGTCTAAGCACCTTATCCACAAGCCAAATGCGCCATCGTCGTCTCGACGGACCGCGTCTGGGCAGTGCTCGATCCCTCGAGCGCGTCGCAACCGTCGCCAGCTCCATGTTTGTCTTTGGCGAGAGTTGCGCAAGGAGCGCTCAAACGTATCCACGCAACGACCGGCACATGCGTCTCTCCAAGTGCCGTGACACGCATTCTTCAACGCTTCGAGGAGACCGATTCACTCCAATCCAAACCTCGCTCTGGACGGCCTAAGAGTCTCTCACCTCGGGATTTACGTGCGCTTGTGCGTAAGGTCCGTGAAGACCCAGATCTAACTCAGAAGGAACTCGTCAATGAGCTAGGTCTGCCAGTGAGCCACGCGACACTGCGCCGCGCTTTGCACGAGCAGAACTTACGCAAATGGAAAGCAACGAAGCGGGTTTTTATATCAGAAGAGACAGCAAAAGAGCGGCTTGCATGGACACTAGAGTGGAAAGGTAGAGAAGACGAATTGGTTTCAGTAACTTATACAAAAGATCATATGTGTGTCCACGCTCTAACCACGACCTTAGGTTATCTTTTCTGATGAATGTACAATCCAGAATTCGGCTTCAAATCCCTATGAATGGGTCTGGCAATTTACCCACGAAGCCTATGACCCCAAATTCATTAATAAAAAAGATCATGTAAAACCAACTATCCGGATAATGGTGTGGGCGGCGATTTGGTCTAGTGGGATGAGCCGCCTGGTGATCATGACCAGAGATGAACTCGCCAAGAAGAAAGGATTCACTTCTACTAGCTATATGCAGGCTCTAACAGAAGGTCTGCTTCCGGTCTACGATAGCACACGTCATTTTCAGCAAGATAATGCTGCAATCCATCGTTCTGCGATCACAGAAGCATTCCTGCTCCAGAACGCGATTTCGCTGCTAGAATGGCCCAGCCACTCGCCGGATCTCAACCCAATTGAGCATGTTTGGAACGCATTAAAAAGGAAGGTTTATAAAATGTTTCCTCATCTCTCAGGATTACGCAGAAATAAGGCGGATATTGAAGAATTCAAGGAATGCTTGCATAAAGCGTGGGCAGCAATAGATCAGGACTTCATTCGGGCGTTAATCGAGTCTGTGCCTCGTCGGGTGGAAGCGTGCCGCCGGGCAAGGGGTTGGTATACTAAATATTGATCCCCAGCTTCTGAAGATTCCAAAAATATAGATACTTTCCATTTTGCTGCATTGTGCGTTGAGAAATATGTACTTTTATTACTTGGGTGGTCATGCGGGAAGGGCGGCAGATTGCGCTTTTGACAGACTTTTGGAGTGGAGCTTTAGTTACCCCTGAATTGAGCCGACTATCGCGACTTTTTTGCTTATAGTGTTGAGCCTAGACCCCCCTAAAAGTGCAGTAAAATTGGCCTGTTTTGGTCGTAACTTGGCGGCCTTTTTAGGGCCTGTAAACCACCCCATAGACGGTCACCACTTGAAAATAAAGGCGATGACCAGAAACGCGCGCAAATCAACAACGAGACGGATGCACGGCTCGAGGCAGGTGTCATTTTGTTCAGCTCAATTAGACGAGCCTATTTATCCTATTTTTATGCCCGTGCAGGCCTTGGTCGTCGATGAATACCGAGATCCGTAAAAATTACAGTCCTTTTGGTGATGTCAAGGGCTTGGCGGTTTTTAGCGGGGTTTTCCGAAAACCCGCCACGCAATCCGACCTGTTACATCCACTTGATGTTTTACCCTCATGGCTCGAGTTGCCGAAGTCGAATTGACGTCGAGGACCGTGACGAGCGGCACGTCAGTTTTACAACGTCTTCATCTCTGGCAGCGAAGATGTTGTCAAACCCCCCACTAGGGAGCGGAGCGGCCGCAGGAGAGCCCGGATTAGAGGCGCCCACCAGTACGATGAAGCCAGGAAATTCCTGCATATTTATTTGTAAGGCTGCGTGGCGTCACCGCAAGGCGCTCCTACACGTCACTTAATGCGGCTGAGCACCGGAGCTCCTGATCAGGCGCAGTGGCGCTTGTCACAAGAACGCTGGCATGGGAATCCATTGGTCGTTTTAGTAAGTCCGATGCAGGCAATTTTGAGAGCTCCGCGGGATTGACGCCGCTTAAAGGGGCTCGAACTGCCGTCGTCTCCTTTTCTTTCCACGCGGGTTTTTACGCAGCACCATTGCCATACCAACAACCATGCCGAACGATTCTACTACTCATAAAGATGAGGGCGTGCCCGCCCCGGGCTCGTTGTTTAACCGTATAGCGTATTCGTCAAGGGTATGCCCTATAGTTTACATATTCAGGTTTTAGGCTTTCCTATCTCCTGAATCTTAAGCTAATGGAGAAGCAACAGTATGGTTACAATGGACGCCAGTCTTGAACTCAAACTGAGCCAAAGCAGAATTGAGACATTAGCGCAACAATGTTACCAGCGATTACCTCAAGCTGGTATAAAATATTGTGCCTCTGCACCCTCCAGGTGAAGCTAACAGATGGTCGCAGAAAACAGAGTCATGGGAGTCCCGGAATCCCTGTGGACAAGGCCGGTCTCCTGCGAGGTCTGCCGCGACCTCGAGCAGGAGCTGCTGGGGATCAATATTGGCGGCTTGCAACAAGCCAAGGCCAATCTTATCGATTCGTCGTCTCGTGGTTGCAAGTTTTGCATCACCATTCTCGATGGAACGTGTATGTTCTTCCCTGGTTGGAGGGATTCCGAGAGCAAGGAGGGCGAACCTGGCTTCTTCAAGCTGAGCGGCGGTTTTCAACGGCCACTTACAATCTCGCTCGGGTCTGAGAGCGATATGACAGTCCCGACGGATTCCCAGGGTCACGGAATCGTGAAGTTGGAGTTCTACTCGGTTCCTGGTAGGTATCGAGCACGATCCTGCCCGCCAAAGTGGCGGTATAACTCGAAGCTGACCGCGACAGGCGACAGCGTCTCGTGCAAAGCATTCGGAAACGCACTGCATGTACCCAAACCCTTGCCAGAGTGCAGGCACCTGATCCCAACCTGGATGAGAAGATGCTTGATGAATCATGACGGATGCGGAAGATCGCAGCGGCCGGTCCTGCCCACCAGGGTGATCGACCTCGACGCTGGTGGCGATGACTGGTCGCACTACGCGCTCGTCGAGCCCGAGGGAGAACAACGGGACAATTATGTCTGCCTTAGCTACTGCTGGGGCGGCCCGCAGGCCTTCAAGACGACCAAGGTAACGCTGCCGCGGATGAAGCAGCGAATTTCGTGGGACGAGCTGCCGTTCCTATTCCAGAACGCTGTGCACACCACGAAGGAGCTAGGGTTCCGCTACCTGTGGATCGACTGCCTCTGCATCGTGCAAGACGACTCGGACGACTGGGCCCGCGAATCGGGAAGTATGGCTAGCATCTACGGCGAAGCGAGCCTCGTCTTGGCCTCAGCAACGGCACGGAGTCCCGAAGACGGCTTCTACCATCTCCATCCACCCGAAGCGGGGCCGTTTCTGATACAGCTTCGGCAGGGCGGGGACAGGGCCCCCGAGACAGTTTATGTTCGCAGGGCACTGGATCACGGAGATCAGAACTACCGCTATCCCCTGACAGAGCGGGCGTGGACGTTCCAGGAGGCGTGGCTGGCGCGTCGAGTCGTTGAGTTCCGCTATGACGAGATCTTCTATAAGTGCCGCAGCGCAACGTGGTGTTGCTGTTCTGATCCCGATGACAAGCTGTTGTCGGTTCCGTCGAACATGGCCGAGTCCAGTATGGCGGGCTCGGGTACTGTGACCACCACGACTGCGGCCGAGTTGAGCAAGGCAGAGGCCAGCAAGGCAGAGGCCAGCAAGGCAGAGGCCAGCAAAGCCGGACCGAGCACGGCGACATCCACGCCTGGCACAGCATCTCACAACGAACCATCATCTGCCGAGACAGGCACCACTGCAACCACGTCGAATCAGACACCCGATAATAAGGTAGAACTCGCCAGTGCCACGACAAAGATGAAAGGCTTCGGCCTCGGCCCTCAGGGAACGGCGCTCGACATTTACTCCCGCTGGACCAACATCGTAGAGCAGTACAGCGCACGCCGCCTAACCAAGGACAGCGACAAGCTGCCCGCACTGTCCGGCATTGCCCGGCGCTTCCGCGACGCGACCGGGGCCTATTACCTCGCGGGCCTCTGGGGCGAGAGCCTTATCTACGGGCTCTGCTGGTTCTCCGACCGGGGCCATCGACGGCGTCCGTCCGAGCCGCGGGGCCCGTCCTGGTCGTGGGTGGCCATCGAAGGGCCGGTCCGCTTCCCGCGTCCTTGCTCCGTCAGGTCGCTGTACGAGACGGGGCAGTCCTCGGAGGCCGTGCTGATGGGGACCCTAGAGACGGTCGAGGCGCGCGTGCTGAGCGCCGGTTGCAAGACTACCACGTCGGATCCCACCGGAGCGGTTGGGGAGGGCTTCATTGAGATGTCTGGGTTCGTGGCGGTAGGGACGTATATGTATCGCGAGGGAACGGTGAAGCACACGCCTTATCTCTGCTGCAGGTCGGGGAAGCATGGGGTTGAAGCTGGCGCGATGGAGGCATTCTACGCCGACTTTCGTGCATCTGATCCAGAGCCCGAGCAGATTCCTCAGGACGGGGATGCGCTTTTCTTGTTGAAAATTGGGCTGGTCGGATGGCCGCCTGAGCCGCCTGCGAAATTCAGAGCCCTGGTCTTGAGGAGGGCAAGATCATGCCCTTCTTGTTGTGAGCGGGTCGGCTTCGTGGAGTCCTCCGATCACAACGAGATCGACTGGTTCGAGGACGCGCAGAGGTGTACGATCAGAATCATATGATTGGCACGGGAGCGGAGCTAGAGACGACGAGAGGCTTCCGCTTTATAGTGGTCGCGCTCGGTGGTCCTTTTGACGCCAATCAGAGGAAGCGGCCGCAGCAGCAAAGTTAAGAAGTAGCTAGACTAAGGCAGACATAATTGTCCCGCTATTCTCCTCGGCTCGTGAGCGTGGTGAGACAGTCGCTTCTCTGGCGCTGCGCATCTCTTTCACCTTCGCTGCGAAGAGCGGTTGTCGCCTTCGGTGCATTGTGGAGTGGCTGCGCCCGATATCTGCACGCCACTGAGAAGGTTCGCAGAATTGAAAGCTTATTGTCGATAGCTTATATGACATTGATGACCTGTGTGTGTATTGTGTTCTGTTGCTGTCCCCCCGCTCGGCCCCCCCTTCCCACGTACCCTGCCTGTTCCATCTCCATCACTCTCGACTTGCGCAGACCCCATGCGTCCCCCCCCTATCATACCGCCCCCAGCGACTGTCTGGCGCTCCCTCCGGCGATGACCTGTATCTAACTATGCTTACTCCGCCGATAATATTAGCATACCACCCAGGTTCCTGTCTGACAACGACCTAGGTAAAGTGCTATTGTGCCGCAATACGTACTAGGCTCGCGCGTGCCAGGGATGGGAAATCGTTCCACAGCTCAGGGGCACTTGAGAACTTCTTTCTTTATCTTTGATGAAATACTGTACACCTAGGCGTCCATTAAGATGGCTAAATTAGGGCACACCATGTCCCCTAAAAATTCCCACCGATAGAAAACGGCAAATTTCAGCGTTTCTCAAGTTATACGTGCAGTTATAGCACACTGCTAGTAAAGAGTCAAAATAAGACGATTCAGGGTGTATAAAGCGGAATATCCCACCATATTGCAAGCAACTTCTCCGATCAATATAGTGAGACATGGAGCGCAAGGAACATATCAAGTTGCACGAATATATTTACGCTTCAATAGCCGACGCCTTAGACCGGGTGACCGTTCTTCCACCAATTAGAGCATTGGGACGTAAAGGGTCGATGATCCCCTCCGAATATAAGAATAATTGCCTTGCTTGGTCGTATATATTCAAGAGGGACAATTGGCTTGAGACAGTAATGCAATTACAGACTGGAAGCGCCAGTGGAGAGCCCATACCCACCTTACTAGGTAAGGATCTGATACGCATTTGCCGAGGAGATACTCAACGAGCACACATCGCCATCATGGTGAACGATTGGTCCGGCGAGTGTTTGTTTCTTCTACAAAAGCTTTTCTTTGAGTGTTTGCATGAGCATGAACGTCTCACAAAGTCCATCATTTACTTGAAGGATAGCGGTATCTACCTGCATTTTGATGAGATCTTGCGCGGACAGGAGGAGATATTGGTTAGTGAACCTAAGAACTTGATTGGATTCGAGAAAGGGGGCGGACCTTTTACCTACCTCGCATACTACAATGAAGGAAAATTGCGGAAAGCAGGTCCCGATAGCATTGTTGGTACTTCCGAGCGCAAGTAATATCATGGATCCGTACCGAACAAGAAGAGACCGAGGGCCCGGCCAATGTCTGAGGCCTTCACGAAAACGGGGACGTGTGTATTGCCAAACACCTCCACCTGGCGTCTGGCGGGAAGCTCATAATGTCTTGGGGGTACAGAGCGTAAGCCTCCCACGCTCCCCTTCTCTCTGTCCCAATGGTGCCCTGCATCTTGCGCCATGGGCTGCTCCACTTCATATTACCTTTCACTCGGCGGCGCAAACACCAGACCGGTCAGGCATACAAGAAGGGCGGCGACCTCCCTCTTCCCACGAGGTAGTTATTCATCATTCTCACCATCGACTTATCAAGAAACTATTTAGGTACTCACCATCGCCTATTTCACTTGTGCTTCCTTGCAACACATCTCGCGTCACTCAACTCTCTCGACACTCAACACTATCAAACATCACGAACCGAGCCAATCGTACTCGGCTCTCTTCACAACTATTCGAAGCTACTCAGGCTACACCACGCCACAATCAACATGCCTGCTCTGCGACCCTCGCAACTCCCTCCTTGCCCCGGCCCGCCTCCCAGCAGCCCTCTGCCCAAGCGAGGCTAAGCAGATGGACAACTCCAGCGACGGTCGAACGACAACCTTCTCTCGTCGGCTCAACCTCAGGGAATCATCGGCTTTAGCCTCCGCCTCTTACAACAACATGCCTCTTGACTTCGACCGGTTCCAGCAGGTGCAGCAACCTCTCATCCTCGGTTACACAGGCAATGGCCAAGGTTCGATCGGTCTTGCCAGGCCTTCGCGATGGCGCACGTGTGCATGTGCACATGCGAGTACCGCAACTAGCGTTGCTAATAATGTGACAAAACAATATAAGTTACTAGTATGGCAGTACATACAATATGCGTTTTCTGGTATTAGACCAATATAATACACAGGTTTTGATTCTGTATTAGTTGGGCGGATCTTTGGACAAAATGCACACAGCATGACAGACACGACCAAAGAATTGGCTACATGGGTCACGGAAAGGCAACATATGCAGATATCGTAGCTAGAGCTTCTTTAGCACAATAACCCGAGTTCCATGACCTCAACACCCTCACAGGCTGCCCGTGAGATGATCGCAAATCTCACAGACCCCACCACAATCCAAGCACTGAGAGCCATGAATCCATGAACCTTGAAAGCCCACGTAGACCGCGCGATGGGGCACAGTGAGAATGAGCACCCCAATAACACCAGAGTAGCTGTCACATCTATCAAGAACCGCTTACACATTTGGAGGCAGTAAGGGAAAGTCCAAACAATGTCAACCAGCCGGCTGGGCTGGTCGTCTGCCCACTTCGCAAGATAGGGAATATTCTTCTCGTCAAAGAGCTTGATCAGCGCCGCAGTAGGCGAATGGCCGTTCAATTTGCCTCGGTTGACAAGAGCCCGGGCATTGTAAATATCCCTCTGCGTGAAGTTTGACCCAGATGCTGCTCTTCGACTACAGCCCGTACATCTCTAGCCCGTATACCAACCCGGCGGCTTGTTGACTCGATGGTCGCTTTTATAGGCGTAGTGAGTCTTCGGTGGGACGGGTGAGCGGATGCTTTGATGCTCGGTCCATGGTTGTGCTGGTGGTGTTCCGGATTTGGATGGTGTCGTAAAAACCACTTGCCCTCTTCGATAGCCTCAGCAATCACCATCCACTTGCAACTACATTTCCGGGACTTCCTCTGGCGAATGCCTGTACCTTGGCTTGGCTGTGGATGGCCATATCGATCGCATCGAAGAGAATACCGGATTTTCCTTCCCTTATATGAGTACCCATTATACTTTGAAATGCCAAAACCATCGGATGCGATGTCTCGGTCCCCCAACGGCGCATTATCTTTTTCTCCTGAAGCTCTGGCCTGGTTGTCAGGTATGTTCTCGCCGCGGGATCCCGATCGTGGTCTAGGACCGTGCAGGGGAGGGGGTTTGGAAATCGATGTCGACCAAGTAGGCATGCTGATGGATGCACTGAGAAGGTCGCAGCAGATCAAGCCAATGTTCAGAACTGACCCGTCGGGCCTGACGAAAATCACGGCGATAAGACTAGGGACCGCAAAAGGAGACGTTATGGTAGTCGCTCTCCTGGCACCGTGTATCGTTCGAGCCACGCTGGATGAATCCGACGGGCTGGGGATCGATGGACACGTAGATATCGCAGTTGTGCAAGTGAATGGAGCTTGACTACAGGCTGGCAAGACGAAGGCTTACCTTACCAAGAAAATGCTCTTCGCATGGCTAGCATTCCAACGCAATGATGAAGAATCCCAGCTCTAAATCTTTTTCGTCTCTGAGAGACAAGGGCAACTGAGAGGAAACGTGAATCGGCTAAGAAGCGCTATAATTTCAGCTCGCCGTTGTGGCGTAAGGCTACGAGGCAGACTAGCCCTGGCTAATCTTACTTCACCTCTTTCATTCTGCCAAACACATGCGGGTATTATTGGGTTCATCGGGGGCCCACTCCGATATTAAGCTCTGTGGCTCTCACTGATCGGACCATTCTCCTCACCTGAAACATAGTTCGGGGGAAGCTTCTAGTTCCTGTTCTATCCGTATGTTCAGTTGTGATACAGGTGGACGGACAAAGAGCATGCATTACTTCTCTTTATCCATTGGCAGCCATCCAAATGTTGAAAAAGGAGCTGGTTGATCAAAGCGCGCAAGCTTGGGCTGCTAAAAGCCTAGTCTTAGAGAGAAACGCCACGCAGCCTGGAGTATCGGGGCAGCGAATGGACGGGCCTGGATGAGCATCAATTCCCTGGCTGAGCAGCTCCCAAATGCCTCCGTGTTGTTTGAATCAGCGCTTATCTTCCTGCACCAAAAGGGGGACATATTTTCCCCTCCGAAGCGAATGAACAGCTTGAGGACTCTGTTTGTCCGTCTGCTTACGGGAATCTGAAAAGCTACAATGCCACGTGCCCTCCCGCGTCTGAAGAGGCAGGTATCCTTTTGGTACCTCTGCAATTGTCCCTAGTCCCTCCAAAGGTCAGGTCGGACCGCCGAACTGAACATCGTCTCGTCGCCTCAACTTGCATACCCAACCCCACTCTTCAACTCTCTCTCCCTCTTCTTCAGCCTAAACCTGGTCCCTTCTTTTCTCCCTCCCGCTCTCATGCCTTACCTCCAGATAACTCAATTCCTCGTTCTGTTTTTGGTCGCCCCCAGACTCTCTTCTCATTGAATCCCCAGCGTTCAACCAGTCAGTCACTCTCTTGAAACACCACAGCTACCGACAGCACTCCGGCCAAGATGCGGAACCCCTTCGGGCGCCGGAACAAGAAGGACAAACTTGTCAACGGCGGCAGCCAAGGCCTCGACAATGTGGTCCCTGACAAGTTTCGACCTCCGGGGGCTGGCCGACCGCCTCTCTTCTCTCCTACCCGTGGCTCTGCGTATCTGCTTGCCCATCTGCCACCCAAGGTCCTCAAGCGCATCTTCACCTTCGTCTGTCCACATGCCCAGGATGAGAGCTATGAGACTTGGGAGGGCAGCCTCAGCGCAAGCGATAGCGTATGTATGCTATGCGACTTGCGCGACCTAGCGCATTGCGTTCAGGTCAGTCGTGCGTGGCGCGCAAACGCAGTCAAAGTCTTGTGAGTTCTCGCGGTCCAGGTACCCTAGGAGATATCCTGGGGCGGTGTCTGTCCGAAAAGCTTATACTGCGACTAACACCTTTATCACATAGGTATCATAGTGTCCGCGTCGATCCCGTGCATTACTGCCGCCTCGAGGCCTGGCTCGCCGAGAAACGCAAAAAGACCTCTCGATTTGACCGCAATGGCGTCCCCGAAGATCCCGCCCAAGCCCGTCTACGTCTGCTACGACGCACCGTCCGCGACGACCCGACACGCCTCGGCAAGCTTGTCCAGTACCTCAAAATGCCATACATGCTGCGTGAGTCCTCCCAGGTCGAGCTCGCCCATATCATCGCCGTGCTTCCGAACCTACGATGCGTTGACCTCCCCGAGGGCATGTTCTGCAACGACCCCAGCTTCGCCACCCTTCGCCTCGAGGTACAAGCTCGCTGTCCCAATCTTCGAAAGATGACATACGTCGGTGGTTCTGAGCGGAGTTTTGCAATGTTAGCCTCGAGGCAGGTTTGGCCTCGCATTGAGGTGCTTGAGCTAAATAACCTCAATATCGACCCCATGACCATCCGGGCCGTACTCGGAAGTCTTACCAATCTGCAGGCGTTGAAGGTATCAGAAACACCGGGTCTCTCAGATGAGGTCTTGTTATCAGCAGACGGAATGCCTACTCTACCACCATTGAAGGAGCTGGTGTTGAAGGACACCCCTCGTGTGACGCTCAGGGGTATCCTTGAATACCTCTCCTGGCAAGAGACGCAACAAGCTCTGAGGGTCCTGACTCTCAAGGACACTAGTGTTCATCCCGCCAGCCTACAGGGAATCCTCAACATGGCCTCATCTCTCAAGACGCTTGCCATTCAGACCAAGGTCGTTGAGCGATTCCCCAGCTCTTCCAATATCCGTCCCCTAGCCTCCCGATCCTTGGAGACACTGCGGTTTGAAATATCTGGTAGCTCTTCAGGACCGTTCTCCAGCGTGACGATGGGTTACCACACCTATCTTGCTTCATCAATCCTAAGTGGTGGCTTTCCCAGACTGCGACGGCTATACGTTCATGACGATACTTTTCCCGACCAGCTTCAGGGTCTCCCTCCTCCCAATGCCGCCTTAATTGGACGGCACGTCCGCTCCAGTTCTAACTCCTCTGGCAAATCAACGCCCGGGTTCAATCTTTCGCCCGCCTCAGCGAACCTCCCTCCTTTCGCGCCTAGAAGGCCCGTGTCCAACATACCTCTGAACACCAAACGCTTCAGCTCCAACAACCCATTTGCACGTGGGCCCTCCTCTCCGCCTCCTATTCACACCCTCGAGGTCTTTACCAAGAGCGATGAGTTTGGCAAGTGGAACTTTGCTAGTGTCGACCCCCTTAAGTCTGCCGCAGAGCCGCCTCGTCGGCAGGTCAGCAGTTACGGGCTGGCGGCGGATGTCACGGGGTCCGGGTGGGAACAAGAAGATGCTCGGCGAAGTGTCATGGTCGGCAACGGTGCAATGGTCGGCAACGGTGCAGGTGGCTTCCTAGCTGTTCCAGGCCTGGGAGGTGATGATGGCAGCTTGGGTGGAGGTCTGTCTGAGCAATGGCGGCCACAGAGCAGTGGAGGAGAGGCTCAAGGCAGTCGAGACCTGTGGCGATAAGACTTTAAACTCAGACGGCATGGCCTTGGTGTTTTAGAGACGCGAAACGCGTTAAGATATCTGCCAACGGGGTCCATTGGCGAAGACAATTTGTACTTTCTCCCTTTCCGGCCCCCGGGACCCGAGGCTTCTGAGTCGCAACGGCGGATGGCGTCTTACGATGAGGTAATACGAGAGCACGGCATGAAGATGAGGATGCTTTGAATATTTTTATTTATTGGTTTGGTCGTTACGGTTGCATTTCCAGAACTAAAATACCCTGGCAGTTGTATGCAGAGTTGAATTCGTTTCTAGGCAGCACGGGAGCAAGTTAGCAAGCCAGCTTAGATGTATATAAAAGAGAGAGGTTTCTTTAGACCTAGATAATCAAGCCTTACTTAAGACAGACTGTCTATCACATTCCTGATCGATGCTTACACGCGAGCAAAGTGTTACTAGTCGTCTACAGCCTAGATATAGTCTGTGATGTCGTCAATTCCAAAGTTGATCCCATATCATCGACGTATGTTTACCTTAAACTTCGCTTCACCAGCTAGGAAGGTTCAGGAATAATCTTCACACTTATTCCCGCGATACAGCAACTTCTCGCCACTGCCTTGTTTTACCAGCTCTTGTCTACATCATCTCAACCTGTGCATCCTCCTGGGTCCATGGACTGTGCAAAGTCACCCAATTAATTCAGCGTTCGACATAAGTAAAGTAATTGCAAGTAAGTAACCAAGTAAGTAAGTAAGTAAGCCCGGCAGCCAAGTAAGTAAGTAAAGCCTCCAATAAGCAAGTACCTAAGTAAGTAAGATCCAAGTAAGTGAGGCAAAACCGCAAGCGCCTCCCATCACGCTCTGGAGGTTTTACAGGAGTATGTTAACGAAGGTTTTGGGTTGTCACATAGTGTCGCATATCAGTGATCTTGTTGGATTGGACTGGACTGGATTTCGAGGCCGGATCCAGTCCAGTCCAACGCACATGGCTAAGGACTCCAGGAGCGCCAATGCAAATCCAATTCTCCAAATGGATTACGAGTATTCCGCATTTGCTATACCATGCACCAACACCCTTTCGCCAACCCCACCCTTGAGCCCGGGCAAAAAAAAACCACCACTAAAACTCAACTATTTCACTTACACACAACTTGACCAAAATAAGAGTTATTTGCAAATGGTTGCCTGGTGTAAATTTACAATTGATGTATCTATTTACTTGTAGGCCTTTTGACCAGGCTCCCCGATCGTGTGTTGCGCTGAGGTAGTATGGTTTCTTCTCTGACTTCAATAAGCGAAGCAGCCTCCGATTCTGGCCCTGACTCCCCCGAAGACCTGTGGTTCACCACAACATGCTTCTTTTCGCTTCCTTTTTCTGGATTGGATTCTCCAGAGGCTAGAGCCTCTCTCAGAGTCATGAAACGTTTATTGGGAGTCGGAATAGCCTCCCTCTTCTTCCCTCTCTTCAGACGTGCCAGTTCCTCCTCCATGCCAGCAATTCTCATGGCATGCGCCATTAACGTCTGTTGTTGAGTCTCAAAGCCTTTGGCTATCACGCTATACCGTCTCCGTGTCTTTGGTGTTTTGTTTAGCCCAAGATCGCGAATCTGGCGGCTGGTTTTTGGTGTATCATCCGAGCCAAAATACGGCGCCCGCTCCGGAGCCCTCTTTGGGCTGTCATTCCGCCTATCCTCTTGGATTTCTGGGTGCCGTAGAGCTTTGGCTCGCGAAATTGGCCAATTGCCAGTAACTCTCCAGCCGGAGAGTATATTCTTCTTCGTCATTCCCACTTCACGAGCCTTGGCGTAGGCTCTGATGAAATTGACCTTATCCACCGGAGCAGAATCAGTCAGGGAAGCGAACTTTTCCAACTCTCGTCGATATGCAGCTTTAGAGGCGTTGAATACTCCATTATCCAATGGCTGGAGGCCGTGAGAGCAGTGTGCTGGAAGGTAGCAACAGTAAACGTTGTTTAAAAAGCATGTAGCCATCCATTCGTCCTTCGCTCGGTTTGCAACGACCTTTGGCTAGGTAAACAAAGACAGTACCGTTGTATGGCTCCCGTGGCCGTCTAGAATGATTAATCTGGCATCAGACTCATCGGCAGGCTTGGTCTGGGGCAAATAGACTCTTTCAAGCCATTCAACACCAATGTGGTCATCAGTCCACCCGTTAGGTGAAGTTATGTAATGCCAGTTCGCTATCTTCTTGAATTCATGAAGGAACCACTGTTTTTGGGGTTCCTTTCCATTGAATATTATACCAGGAGTCAAGGAACGTCCGTCCGCAGTGATAGCTTCGATAAACGAAGTCCAATTTCGAGTTTGTGGTCCCTTGAGAAGAGCCTTTCGCTTTGGGTCCGCACTTCCGACCACCAGGCTATCCAACCCTAATGAAGAGAGTCTAGTTAGTTAAATTTCAAAAATAAAGAGAAAAGAGAAATAGAGGCTTGCCAAAACCGATCATGATGCCTTCTTCGTCAGCGTTAACAATGTTCTCAGGCCGAATCCAGCCGTACTGGCCCTCCCTGATATCGAAGTACCAATGAACCGCCTTAGGCGTGAAGGATTCCAACCTATTAGCTTCCTGACGTCTACGGATCTTAGTCTTGAGGTCTCGGTGGCGCTCGATGAATCTGGCTACCCAGTTGCGTCCTAGTTCTGGTTGTTCGCCTTGCTGTCTTAACAAGCCCATGACGCGAGCGCGAATCTGATTGTGGGACGGAGCATATCCCAGAGACTCCTGACGAAGAATCCAGAAAGCAAATTTATCTTCCTGATTCTTAGATAAACGCTGACCAGGCTGAATTTGCTCTTTCATGGCCGTCAGACCGTTAAATCTGTCGATCAGAGTCCTTCGAGGCACTCCCCATCTCTGAGCCGCTTGAGAGGGTGAACAGCCGTTATCGGTGATATCAATATAGCCTCGGCCATGTCGTCTTCTGTATATTTTTAACGAGGCCGCGATGAATGCATTTTTATTACGTTGTAAGAGACTGGCATGAGAAATGTTGGGAAAGAGCGGTGAGGAATTTGTTGATTAAGATGGTGATATTTTCTTACAATGGCTTGCATACATCACGTGCCCCACGCAACTGCACGAGACCAGAAAAATAAATTCCAATCAATTTTATATCTATGAGAAGTGACCGCTTGCCAATAACTTCTATTTTGGCCAAATTCTGTATAAATGAAATAGTTGAGTTTTGGTGGTGGTTTTTTTTTTTGGCCTGGCGAAAGGGTGGGGTTGGTGAAAGGGTGGTGGTGCATGGTATATCAAAGAGATCCTAGAGCCGCATGTGAAGAAGTGGCCAGGGAAATCACGCAGCGGGCGGCGGGCGTGTTCCTCTGGGTCTATCTCGTCGTCAAGTCACTCATTAGCGATGTCCGCGACGGGACCGACATGTCCTCTCTGTACTGCCGGCTGTGCAGCCTGCCGGTCGATCTGGAGCATATCTACTCCCACGTATTGGAGCACATCAACGAGGACTACAAGGAAGAGTCGTCGCGAATCTTCCAGATATTTCGAGCGAGTGGCAACCACCTCGACATCAAGACCCTGCAGCGGGTTTCGATGCTGCCGGATCCTCAGGCGGTGCTTCGGCTGGACATACAGCTCCAGGGTTGGAAATCGATCGACCAATCGATTTGATCGATTCGATTAATCGATTTGATTTCGATTTCGGTCGATCGATCCAACCTGTCAATCGATCGATATCGTATCGATCAAACCTTCAATCGATCGATTTGATCGTCGATCGCCATGTACATCGGAGGTGTCCCGGGTAGGTTGCGTATGGCAGCTCATAGTATGATACGCGACGAATCTATCGCCGGACGCGTCTACCCTGGCAAGTCGTCAGGGGCCGCAGGCAGCCACACGCGACGCGTGGCAGCAGGAAATGACCCAACGTATGAGCTGTCCTCTCCGTCTCGTGCCATTTGCAACTCCGCCAATGCCTGGTTCAATGGACTCTGTACGCGTCGCAACCAGGAATTATCTCGGGTCTTGGCTTGTCCGAGTAGAACATATACAGGTTCGACCTTATCAGCCTCGCAGCATTCGATTTGACCTCCTCTACACTGTTTGCGGACTCTTCCCATCACTATGGACTCGTTTGATGAGGACATAGAGGCTGCCTCCTCCACGCCGCCGCCTTCCGAGCCGTCAACTAGTTCAGCCTCAACGAAATATGCACCCATCAGATTTCCAGATTATGAGGCTTGAACGACTGATAAATTCAGGCGGATCCCCGGTTTCACGATAGGTCACGACCCTTCTCGAGAGCGGACATGGTGGTGGCAGTTTGGATTCAGAATGAAGGACAACAGGTCACTTCCGGTCCGCGGATTGTAGTATCTCGTCTCCATCTCCTCGTCTGGCATATGAGAGAAGACCCATGACGTTCTGGGTTTGGTGGAGGAGGTTGTGGAGGCTGTGCGAGGTCGAGATGATTGGCATTTGGGAGTTTGGCTCTGGTCGTTGCGTGAACGAAGTTTCCATGCCAAGCGAAATTCCGAGTAAACAAGCCAGGGGGACTGCTAACTGGCAAGCTAGGCCCACTTTTTATGAGCCGTCGTCCAGTTGCTCCTCGTTTTGTGGCCGTCCATACAAAATTTAAACCAATCAGAGCCCGAGAAACTTATTAATCCCTGTCTGCAACCAAACCCTCATTATTGGGAAAACTTATGGATTAATGTAGAGTCAGCCTTCGGCTGAATAATTGGTTCAAGTCACAGGGCTGAGTCAGCAGATCAGTTATCGCCAGCCTAGCCAATCAAAAGCTGCGATAAGCCAGCCCCACCAATTTCCGCTTTGAGCAGACGCATGGCAATGAAACAGGAGAGGCAACCGGTCGCGGTTTGCGCAAAGGAGCCTTGAGGAACGAAGTTGGCTATGGCCAATTTCCCATTCCTTCATCAACTCTGATCACACCTTCCAGGTTCAAATCTTGCGTGTTGCGAAAGTGTTTGCAGTAGGTCGCGTCGTGGTGGGAGGTGCTTGCTTTATTAATTGGCACATGATGTGGCTCGGGCTCCTACCCTAGAATGTTTTGCATTGCGAGCTATGAATAGTTGAGATGGCGGAGATCACTGGAAGCCATCCTACAGATGCTGTAACCTCAGAACTCTGCGGAGTACTAGAGTTCATTTTCAAGCCCCGCTTTCCCGGGGGTTGAGTTCATTTTCCGACACCCTACGGAGTACGGAACAAGCGCTAGTCGAAAAAGGAAATCCGCCAGCTGTGGCTGGGTTAAGTACATCAAGTACTTTCTACGGTGCCTTATTCGCTAAAGGCTGCTAATTTACAGCAGCCTGTCCTCACTGTGTTAGATTATAACCCCCCTAGCACCCCTAAAACTATAGAGACCTAGCAGCTAACTCGTTGTGGCTGGATTCTACACCTTGTATCTTAGGTAACTGACAAGGATTGAGAGATGTGGCGCATTTAGCGCTTGGACAAGACTTTTGAAAGGGCCCTCCGTAGACGATTAGCCGCCGTTTCAAAAGTCTTTTCCAAGCGCTAGCAATGCTAAGGAGCAGGAGTAAGCTAAGCCTAATTTAGTATGGAGCTATTCCTGCCAACGACTCATTTCCACACGCTGCGTGTCATCCTCCCACTCGTTGCTTTTCTCATCTTCACGCCCCTAACGCCATCTTTGCCTCCCCCCGGATTCTACTGCTCGGCGCGCATTCTGCACATTCCTTCCTTCCATCGCCACTTCTTCCCGGCATTGCAGACTTTCACTTCGTCTGAATGGTCTAGCTGAGCTTGCCCGCTCAGTCGCCCCCAAAGGTCACAGCAGTCTCAAGGCCATAGGGTCGTAGGCTTGGACCAGGTACAGCTGGATCTGCCCTTACCCACGTACTCTTGATGGCATTGGACCCAGGGCTGGTCTACTACTCCATCCCTCGTCTCACAGTACCCCTCAGTTGCGCATGCTTTCCCGTCCACCTGTGCTTCCAGTGCCGTGATGGCAGGCCAGAATAGGCGCCCCGACCTTCCCCGTCGACTCGATTCTAGTGACCGAAGCTACGACCGACGTGACGACCGCCGTGACGATCGCCGCGAAGAACGCGAACGACCCTACGAAGGCTGCAGCCCAATTCATAGTCAAAGCTTCCCACATGATTCATTTCCCCGTCGAAGCTCGAACTTTCGACGAGATCGAGGTCGCGACAGGGACGTGCCCTCAAATGCACCCCTCGGGCTGTCAAACAAATCCTTCAGTAGTGGACCAAGACCACCGTGGGCGACACCCTCAAAGTTTGGCAAGGTTGCGGGACAGGCAGGGCCGGAAATGCAGAAAACAACCAAGCCAGGCCCACGAGGTGCCACCAAAAATGCCGTCATCAATCCTCTCACGAAGCTGGTATGTGAGAGGGTTTCTTGGATGCAGAAGAAAGAGGCGGCAGAAAAGAGACTGGCGAAGTTGCGTGACGACCATGCGCGATCGGCTGTCAGACATGTGGACTTTCCGTCTGTCTCGGTTATGTTCCAGGAACAGACAAAGAAGGCCACGAGTGATGTGGCCATGTGCAACGATTCGATCAAGAAAGTAGATGAGCAGCTACAGTCCCAGTTTGGCCAGTTGTCTACAAACCAAGTGCTGTCGAATCTAGCTGGCCAAAAACACTCTCAGCTGGACCCAGCTAAGGGCGAGCCAACCAAAAGTCAAACCCCAGATCGTGAGAAAAGCCCGAAACAGCCAGCAACGTTCGCCTCTGAATCCCTCACTCTTCACCTAGATCAGAAGATCAATGAATTCAAACGAAAGTTTGACAGTGATTTACAGGATCTGAAGGATCAGGTTGAAGCTACTCGCCAAGAAAAAGAAAGCCTCGAACTTGAGAACACAAATCTAAAAAAGAGTCAAGACGAAATGACCAGGGAAATCCAGCAATTGCAAGACAAATTCAAGATCCTGGAACAGAAGAGCGTAGCCGGTCTCGCTACCGCAAGCATACAATTAACAGCAATGAACGAGCAGGTAAATAAAAAGTTCGCCGACTTGAACACCAAGTATCAACCCAAATCTCAACCTCAACCCGACCTCAAGCTTCCACCCAAAGCTGAGCCTGGTGTATCTGAAGCTCAATTCAACGACGTTGTCAGGTCACAAAATGACAAAATCGCAACCTTCAGCATTAAAATAAACTCTGCACTCTCGAGCATTACAAAGTATGATGAGCAGTTTTCAGGCCAATTTGAGGAGCTGAGGAAGTCAAGTCGTCAAATGGAGAAGAAAATTCCTGACATATCGCAATTGAATACTTCGGTTTCGGATCACGCAAGACGCATCTCAGACCAGAAGACGATGCTGGACAAAATGGTGGCACATTTGTCCTCGTTACAATCACTTGTATCAGAAATCCCTCTTGACAAGCTAAAACCTCTGCTTGATGACATTCCGGCCATCCAGAAACGTCTGAAAGAGAACGATGCCCGCACCGCCGATTTCATGACCAAGGAACGAGTGTATGACATGTTGAAATCGGAACTCGCGAGTCCGGGAGATATGCTGCTAAACGATACTGCCAAGAGTCGCTCCAACGCCATGACGGAAGACAAAGTCCGCGAGATATTAAAGCAGGAGCTAGCTGTCACAGCAATAAGATTGCAGGAGATGTTCAGCACTCGCTTAGATGTCATGGCTAACCACTTCGGCGGATTCATTGACAAAGAGAGAGCTGCTAGAGGGAAGGCAGATGAAAAGCTCAGCGTTCTGTCTGACAGGGTTTCGTCGCTCCAGAAAGAAACCGATGGAGTCAATTCGCAGACGGACAGTGCCTCGTCATTCCGGAGAGCATGCGAAGTGGCCAATGTAGCTCAGGCAAAACGAAACCAGCACATGTCGGCCCAGATTTATCAGCACAGCCAGGAAGTTGAGGGGCACAGAAATACCCTCTCAACCCTGACTACACAGATGGAGGAACTTCGTGACGAGCTCAGAAAAGGATACGAAGGCCACCAGATGCAGATCATGCACTTGAGCTCTTGGGTGAACGCGTTCAACACGAGACGGATGTACAACGACATTGTGGCGCATATCAACGCGACGACCCCGACAGGACATAATCTCAGTATTCAAATGAGGACGCTTTCGGGTCGACTGGACGCGCTGGAGAACAAAGAGGGTCGAGAGGATGAGGGCGGCGTGAAAAAACGCAAGGCGCCTAATGGGAACGCAGTGTTGATTCACAATAGCCGCTGAGTTGGGAAGCTTAGGGTGTATAGCCGGCTTGTCCTGGAGACGGAGCTAGGAGACTTGGTCCAGCGGTAGTATATCTGAGGATGCAAGCAGGTCTTGATGTATACGACAGAGAACTTGGGTCGGCGTTGATTTGGCAGCGAGCGTCTTTCTCAATGGCTTCATCCCTGCAAAGAGCAACCGGGGAACGATAATAGATGGTGGACTCGGTGGGCGTGGCATATACCCCAAGGACGAGCGAAAGCTGTGGGCACTTAGGCGCCTAGGGTGTTTGTAGGACTAACAGGAGTTTTGCATTTCGATGGTTTGTGGCCTTTGTATATGGATACGGATGGTGAAGGTGACACGATGAGAGTCTCACGAAACGAGTTGTGCAACGAAGCAGGCTGCTGCCTAAACAGGCAATGTTTTCATTTGTGTATAAAGAGCAACGTGACTCACTGAATCCAGTCATTGAGTTCTTGCTCCTTAGATAATTCTCATCAATTGACTGGTGCCAACAATGATCCCTGTGGAGCCAATTGTCTGACAAGCCTCGATCACTGGCTGGGCCCACTGGCTGTGGTAACGAACACCTTTTTCGGACCACAGCAGCAGCATCACAGCAATGCGCATGTGGACAAGCGACAGAGACGGTCGAGCATTTCCTCTTCCGATGCAGAAAATGGACAGCGCACCGAGCCGTAATGTTGCAATGCACCGAAACACAGAGAGGAAATATCTCGTTCTTTCTAGGACATTGGAGGCGTAGTCCATCGCCGACGCGACTGTCGCTACGCCTTCCTCCTGCTTCTTGCCGCGCCCTCTCGAGGCCCTCGTCTTCGCGGGTTCAATGCCAACAGCGCCGTACCTAGCGTTCTTAAGGTGCCACAGCCACCTAAGGAAAAAGCCCTTCTGTGCGACGACCCATATCTTGAACCCTAGCTTCACGGGCTTATTCTTCAACGTAGCCGTCTCTTCTGATTTGCCTGTGTAGCGGATCATGCACTCATCTACAGCGAGATAAGTGCCTGGTTGAAAAAGGTGGAGTGACACTTGCTGGATAAGGTCAGACCACTCTTCAGCAGCTTGGAAGACCTTAGGAAGAGGCGCGGTCTCGTCAATCTTGGTGTGGTCAAAGGGACGGAGATAGCGGTGGATGAGCTGAAACTTCGATAGGGGCATGAACTTGAGGATAGAGTGAAGAGCGCCTTGCTTCCCCAGCTTTGGGGTACTCCAGTGGCTTTCGAACCTTCTTTCCTTGTGAATTCCTACGTAAATCAGCATGCCGAACCATATGTATACATCTGCAACAGTAATCCCTTGCCCCCAGCTCCAAACCCTTGACTTTGGCTTCAGCTCGTCATTCCAGCTGTCAGTTACGCCCTTTGCGATCAAACTAGCGACCCAGCTATTGCTGTAGTGAATCCATTTCTCAACGAGCCAAATAGGCAGGAAAAGCTGGAATAGCTGCAGCGGCGTATGGGGCAGTTGGTTGATGTGAAGGTCGCGAGCTTCTATGTGGAATGGCTCGAAGCTATGGCCGCGGGTCGTATCGGCGGGAAAAACCGGCGCCCGGGTGGATTCATTGGGCCCCACTGGATAGCTGTGCTTTTTCTTGATAAAGCTCTTGTCGTCGAAGGCATTGAGTGCCTGCGCCTCTTCAGGAATTGATTGGGAAGTCATTGTTCTCTTCAAAATGATTTGTATGGTGTTTTGCTAGCAAATGCTTCATCAGGGGAACTTTAGGTACCCCGCTTGTACTCTCGTCATCGCAGGGGTCATGTGGGGCTCGTGACTTCGTGGAGGTTTTTACCAGCCGAAGGGATAGGGTACTATTATTCCACACTGGGTGTGGGCCTACACTTTTGCTAGTGGCGTAACAGTTATCTGACAGAAGACCAACGTAAGTTCCGCCCGCTCTACCTGTGGAGAAAAAGGGGGTGACGCTAATGTTCTGGAGCTAGAAAACCAACCGGTTTTGCTCCGTCAATATGCCAGTTCTATGCTATAAAACATGACAATAACCAATAGAAGTCCCCCTCTCCC
This sequence comes from Dactylonectria estremocensis, assembly GCA_020744375.1. Lineage (NCBI taxonomy): Eukaryota > Fungi > Ascomycota > Sordariomycetes > Hypocreales > Nectriaceae > Dactylonectria > Dactylonectria estremocensis. Next base: position 25,834 of record JAGMUU010000065.1, read on the forward strand.
AACATACACAAGATCCACCCCTGTTTCCACCTAAAGGCAATTGACACCGCCCTGGAATTGCACTACCCCCTCGAGTCAAATCGCCTTTGCATCCATCGAAAAACGGACGAGTTTGAAAATGCGGCTGTCGGATTTCCCAAATGAATTGGTACTCTCTATAGTGGAGCGCTTGGACTCAGAGACAGACATAAACTCCCTCTGCCGAGCAAACCGCTGCCTCTATCATCTCCTGAATAAATATCTTTATCACTATAATGCACAATGGGGCGGGAGCTCGGCAGTATTTTGGGCTGCAAAACACGGGCACGAGACGACCGCTAGAATGGCGTTGAATTGGGGAGCTGATGTTCAAGCTTTAGCCGGAGGTGGGACACCACTCATGGTAGCGGCTAAGGAGGGACACGAGGATGTGGTCAAGCTGCTGCTTGCTATCGAAAGTGTCGATGTGGACCCGAAGGATGGCTATGGTCGGACGCCGCTATGGTGGGCCGCCGCGAACGGGCGCGAGGCCGTTGTCAAGTTGCTGCTTGCTATCGAAGGTGTCGATGTGGACTCGAAGGATGAGTATGGTGTGACGCCGCTATCGTGGGCCGCCGCGAACGGGCGCGAGGCCGTTGTCAAGCTGCTGCTTGCTATCGAAGGCGTGGATATGCACTCGAAGGATAACTATGGTCGGACGCCGCTATCGTTGGCGGCAGAGAAGGGGAGCGAGGCGGTCGTCAAGCTGCTGCTTGCTATCGAAGGTGTCGATGTGGACTTTAAGGATGAGTCTGGTGTGACACCGCTATCGTTTGCCGCCGCGAACGGGCATGAGGCCGTTGTCAAGCTGCTACTCGATGTTGAAGGTGTCGATGTGGACTCGAAGGATACCAACCATGGCCGGACGCCGCTGTCGTGGGCCGCCGCGAAGGGGAGCGAAGCGGTCGTCAAGCTGCTGCTCGACACCGGAAAGGTCGACCCGGACGCCAAGGATGGAGACGGACGGACACCGCTATTGTGTGCCGCCGCGAACGGGCGCGAGGCCGTTGTCAAGCTACTACTCGATGTTGAAGGTGTCGATGTGGACTCGAAGGATACCAACCATGGCCGGACGCCGCTGTTGTGGGCCGCCGCGAACGGGCACGAGGCCGTTGTCAAGCAGCTGCTCGATACCGGCAAGGCCGACCCCAACGCTAAGGATGGAGACGGATATATGCCGTTGTGGTTGGCAGCAGCCAAGGGGAGCGAAGCGGTCGTCAAGCTGCTGCTCGACACCGGCAAGGTCGACGCGGACGCCAAAGACAAGGACGGATGCACGCCGCTGTGGTTCGCGTTATTGAAGGGGAGCGAGGCGATCGTCAAGCTGCTGCTTGACATCGGCAAGGCCGACCCGGACGCCAAGCACGTAGACGGACATACGCCACTGTTCATAGCGGCAGAGAAAGGAAGCGAGGCGGTTGTCAAGCTGCTGCTCGACACCGGCAAGGTCGACGCAGACGCCAAGGACAAGGACGGATGCACGCCGCTGTGGTGGGCGGCAGCCAAGGGGAGTGAAGCGGTCGTCAAGTTGCTCCTCGATACTGGCAAGGCCGACCCGGACGCCAAGAATGGAGACGGACGGACACCGCTATTGTGTGCCGCCGCGACCGGGCGCGAGGCCGTTGTCAGGCTGCTACTCGATGTTGAAGGTGTCGATGTGGACTCGAAGGATACCAACCATGGTCAGACGCCGCTGTTGTGGGCCGCCGCGAACGGGCACGAGGCCGTTGTCAAGCAGCTGCTCGATACCGGCAAGGCCGACCCCAACGCTAAGGATGGAGACGGATATATGCCGTTGTGGTTGGCAGCAGAGAAGGGAAGCGAAGCGGTCGTCAAGCTGCTGCTCGACACCGGCAAGGTCGACGCAGACGCTAAGAACAAGGACGGATGCACGCCGCTGTCCATAGCGGCAGAGAAAGGGAGCGAAGCGGTCGTCAAGCTGCTGCTCGACACCGGAAAGGTCGACCCGGACGCCAAGAATGGAGACGGACGGACACCGCTATTGTGTGCCGCCGCGAACGGGCGCGAGGCCGTTGTCAAGCTGCTACTCGATGTTGAAGGTGTCGATGTGGACTCGAAGGATGAGTCTGGTGTGACACCGCTATCGTTTGCCGCCGCGAACGGGCATGAGGCCGTTGTCAAGCTGCTACTCGATGTTGAAGGTGTCGATGTGGACTCGAAGGATACCAACCATGGCCGGACGCCGCTGTCGTGGGCCGCCGCGAAGGGGAGCGAAGCGGTCGTCAAGCTGCTGCTCGACACCGGCAAGGTCGACGCGGACGCCAAAGACAAGGACGGATGCACGCCGCTGTGGTTCGCGTTATTGAACGGGCACGAGGCCGTTGTCAAGCTGCTGCTCGACACCGGCAAGGCCGACCCGGACGCTAAGGACAAGTACGGATGGACGCCGCTATTGTGTGCCGCCGCGACCGGGAGAGAGGCGGTCGTCAAGCTGCTGCTCGATACCGGCAAGGTCGACGCAGACGCTAAAGATAAGCATGGATGGACGCCGCTGTGGTGGGCGGTAGCGAAGGGGAGCGAAGCGGTCGTCAAGCTGCTGCTCGACATCGGCAAGGCCGACCCGGACGCTAAGCCCGTAGACGGACATACGCTACTGTTTTTAGCGGCAGAGAAGGGGAGTGAGGCAGTAGTCAAGCTGCTGCTCGAGACCGGCAAGGTCGACGCAGATGCCAAGAACAGGGACGGACGGACGCCGCTATGGTGGGCAGCAGCGAAGGGGAGCGAAGCGGTCATCAAGCTGCTGCTCGACACCGGCAAGGCCGACGCAGACGCCGAAGACAAGGACGGATGGACGCCGCTGTGGTGGGCGGCAGAGAAGGGGAGCGAGGCAGTAGTCAAGCTGCTGCTCGAGACTGGCAAGGTCGACGCAGATGCTAAGAATAGGGACGGATGCACACCGCTGTGGTGGGCAGCAGCCAAGGGGAGCGAAGCGGTCGTCAAGCTGCTCCTCGATACTGGCAAGGTCGACGCAGACGCTAAGAACAAGGACGGATGCACGCCGCTGTCCATAGCGGCAGAGAAAGGGAGCGAGGCGGTCGTCAAGCTGCTGCTCGACACCGGCAAGGTCGACGCAGACGCCAAGGACAAGGACGGATGCACACCGCTGTGGTGGGCGGCAGCCAAGGGGAGCGAAGCGGTCGTCAAGCTGCTGCTCGACAACGGTAGGGTCGACCCGGACGCCAAGGACAAGTACGGACGGACGCCGTTGCATGCAGCGTCAGATGAAGGGCACATCGAGGTGGTTAAGCTGCTCCTCGAGAAGGGAGTTGACGTCACGGTTGCCGATAACACGGGGATGGACACCACTGAATGAATGAATGAAATTTATTCCGCCCGGGAGGACTAACCTCATACGGCCAGGTGCGCTAGGCTATTTACAGTTCTAAGTTTATTGTTCTCATCTCCCAGAAGCCCCACATTCTTCCTCGTCCGCTGATCAGTCTCGCCTCGCTTGACTCTGTGTGACAGGCCGGCTTGAAGCCCAGTTTCTCCAAGTGTTCAGCATCCTATCTACAGCAGCTGAAACATGGTCTGCCAGCTTGAGGCTGTTTGGTGTTAGTATTGCCAGGTTTGGCCGCTAATGCCTTTCGGTACGAAAGGTCTTTTAAGCTCCGGGATTCTCTACCCAAAAATCGACCGCTCATCCCTGCAAACACACCCCTGTAAAATTACCCGATTAGTCATCCTCGGCGCCCCTCCGGCGGCTCATACAGGCAGAGCCCCGTACACGCACAGCTGGTCTAATTAGTCAGCAATAGCACTATAAATCCCCCCCTAAGTGCCCTAAGGGCCCTATAACAACAATGGACCTCCCATCCCTTTGCAACAGCTAAGGCGTACTGGCCGTACCGACCCACTTCTTGAAAAAATTTGGCCACTAGACGGCCCGGAATGAACGGTACTTTGATTTGCACCTAAATTTGGTCATGATAGAAGTCCCAGCAAGCCTGCCAGGTACAAATCGCTACATCACACTGAAGGCAGCCCGAAGTGGTCGTCCTAGGCCGCCCTTGATTGAGCTGACTTGGCGATGCAGACCCTAGAGGCACCCGACCCTGCCGAAGCTTGTTGAATCTCACCCTTTTACAGCCGAGGCAGCGGCTGCGTTTCCCGCGAGAGACTCTTTTATGCTGTGTGACAGGCGTAAAAGTGTCGCCAGAGCGATATCTCTGCCTTGAAGCTGCGGTAGCTGCGTAAGTGCGAATGAGGTCATCACAGATACGTTGCCTCCACGCAGTCTGTGACTCAAATCGCGGCCAACTAGGGTCTCCGTATAGCTGAAGAAGGTAGCTGTTCACAAGTGCAGTCTCGAAGAGAAAGCACCATGCGAGAGCCCGCCAAGCGCCCTTATAAATACGATGGTCTATTCCCAAGCTTGCTTTGAGTTGATCGCCAATATCGACGGCGCCCATGTGATCGTTGTACTCGATAGCAATAGACGGCTGCCAAACCTTTAGCACAGGGTTGTCACCAAAAAATTGCTTGATTTGGCGTGCCCGGGCTTGTGTTGATGTCGGCCGGCGGCGGCTGCGTTGTTCGATCTCATGCCCTGTATATACTGTTGATAGTAAGAGCACAAGGGCGTTATCCTTCCACGCGATTTGATTGACCTGCAGCCACAGGGGACACATTAGTAGGGGAAATACTAAGAGATGTGTCTCAGGGGTCCCTGACCTGATTGTCCCTTGTGGGAATAGCCTCGAGCTGGTTCCACAGCCAAGGCAGCTTCCCTTTCTGATCCTGGGCCTTGAGCACTATTAGGGGCTTGTATAACCCACAGTTAGTGCGGCAGGTGCCTGTGGCCCCAATGCCTCGCTTTCTAAGGACCCGGAAGAGCTTAGGTGAGCAAAAGAGGTTGTCAAGGAAGACGTGGTAGATGGAATCTGGCAGCAAGTTAACTAGGGCAACAACCACACTCTGTGTCGGGTTGAGGGCTTCCTTGGCTGACCCTGATCTCCGTGATGGTCTCTTGCCCACAGGACCGAAGGCGTTAGAAGGCGTGCGCCAAAGCCAGCGCAGGAAATAGCCTCGTTGTGCCACAACCCAAACCTTGAAGCCTGTAGGAGTCGGCTTGGTCTTGATGGTGACTGTCTCTTGTGCCCTTCCTGTGAAGCCGACGATGCACTCATCTACAGCGATATGTGTGCCTGGCTTGAAGAGCTTCGTAGACACCTCTTGTATCCACTCAGACCACTCGTTGACCTTCTTGAAGTTCTTCACGATGCCGTCATTTGCCTCCAAAGGCACAGCCTTATTGTACGGTCGAAGGCAGCGGTAGAGGTGTTGAAATCGCTCGAAGGTCATGTATTTGACAATAGGATGCTTGGGCTGCTGTGAGTCCTCGGCCGCAGTCACTCAATGGTCTCTGACAGCAATTTCTGCGTGAAGACCTAGGTAAATGATGATAGCAAGCCAGACGTATACTTCAGCGAGCGACGTAGATCTTAGTGCTTGTCCGGACGCCGAAATCGATGTAATTTCCGGATTTGAGTAGCTGACCCATTTTTCGACTAGTATTTCAGGTATAAAAAGCTGGAAAAGTGACAACGGCGTTGAAGGAAGGGTTGCAATGACAGGGCTACGTTGAGGGATGTGAAAAGGTCGGAAGTTATGACCTCTTTGTGATGTTGGAGGCACATCCGGCCGGCAGGTGTTATCAGCTGGTTGCTCCCTTTGGCACTGGTCTAGGCAGATGTAAAGTTCCTCATCAAAGGCGTTTGCAGCCACGCTGTGTTGTGTTGCTGCCATTTGAGCATCGAATTAATCATATGTATAGTAAATTTGGTGGTGTTGATTTTAATAATGCTGAAGGTTACGGGTATGTCACCAGCTGTGAGCGCTAAAAGCGGGGTAAAAAGTGGGTCGGTACGGCCAGTACGCCTTAGCTGTTGCAAAGGGATACGTAGCAAACCCAAACCTTGCATCCTCCTCAAATGGCACCTAGACTATCTAAGATCCAGCGAATCGAACTCCAGAACGTCATCATAAGTAAGCTGCAGGGCAACGAAGATGTTAACGACGAGGACATAGCTACGATTATCTCCTGTACTTCGCGAACCGTCCGTAATCTTGCTCGCTCAAGCCCACTCAGTGGGGAAGCCCCTGACGTAATTAGCTGTCGCTGCTTGGACCCGATATTGCCCGCGCGACGTGGCCACGCACCTCAGCCCCTCGCTCAGCCCTCGCTCAGCGGCAGCTCAGCCTAAAGCGGCAAGAACTCAGCTCTGGAAACGGAAATGGAATTTAGTGTGCTTGAGTTTCGTCTCCGAGTTATTTAGCATCTTCCGAGCTAAGAGCCTATAAAAATAACGCCTCGAACTCAGCAGCGGGGCCTGATCACTGAACCTTGGCGACTATGGAGGGAATGTGTCAGATATTAAGGTGAATCGTGTGTATTTCTTGATCCTCTCGCAATCGAAGGACCTTTGAGACCTTATATCTTCGACTGGTTCCTTCTAGGACTTGAGTCCTAGAAAGTCCTAGATGAAAGTCCTACGATCTAAGTTTAGGACTACAAACTTTAATCCTGAACCTTAATCCCGAAGTTGAGGGTGTACCCTCCAACATTCAACAGAATGCTATATCTGGTTCGACCTCCGTGAATCTCGGTCGGATTACATCCCGTGTCCTGAAGAGGTCAACCTCGGGATTGCAGATCTGCAGACACGCTTGTGCATGAGACGCAACCTCGTGCACCCGGAAGAAATACCCCTCCAGTATTAGACGAGGACGCTTCACGGTTGAAGGATGATCGTTTGCAAACACTTGCCTAAATAAGAGTCTTACAATCAGACTATGGAAGCTTAAAAAGCGGAACTTACTAAAATAAGATTAGCTATTACGCTGCCGGGGAGTCACCTTCTCTTTGAGGGAGCCGCATAATGGGCCAGGAACATAGGCTATTTGTTGGAAGCTCAGCTCGACACGCAACGGGACTGATCGGCATACCGCCTGGGTTCATCTCGCTTATACGCCCTCCGTAGCCAACCAGAGTCTCCCAGCAAATTTCCGCACGGCCCAGCACCCCGCATAGCCCTCGGCACAAGGTCTAGCCAGCAAACAAGGATGGCGGTAGAACCTTGAGCCAACGCTGACTACCAGTTGTAAGCATTCGCCAAGATGACAACTCTTTATGGAAGAGGAAGCGATTTTTTTGTCACAGTTCAGCCAGCTCGCGCATTTTCGCTTGAAGTTTGCCCCGCTTCCATGAGTCTAAGCAAATAGGACGAAGTTGTTGCTTGATTCGACCTGTCGGAGGAATAGGATGCAGTGCTTATGAGTTACGTTGTCGAGATTGGGGAAGTTCGCTGGTAGGATGCTCAGATAATTGACATCTACCTATTCAGATGAATATAAATAGGGCAGATGATTCCACCAACTGGCCTGAACAACCTTCCTCATGCTTTAACACCCTGAGCAACCACTTCTACAATTACTCTACCATCGACAAAGTTCAGTCATCACAATGAAGCTTTCTTTCTTCGCCTCTGTTCTCGTTCTCGGACTTCCGTTCACCGACGCTTGGGGTCTGAAGCTTTACGACAAGGAACGCTACAAGGTCAAAATCCACGACCGTGACGGCACGCTGTCGCAGCCTTGCAAGAACCTAGGGAAAAATGTCAACAAAGCGCAAAGCATGCAGTGGGACCACCGCAATCTCGCCACGAATTGCAGACTCAGGCTGTACGACAGTGGTGATTGCTCGGGGAAACCACTTGCGGATAGCAACTACGCCAGCTGGAACTTGCCGGCTTTCTCTTCGAAGGCCAAGAACAAGGTCAATTCGTACAAGATTAACTGCCGGGCCAACTGAGGGCCTAGAGTGAACTTTCTGGGAAAGGGAAAGGGGGGGGGGGGTGGAAATGCGATTTGAACCCGAGGAACTTGACTTTATCTCACAGTCGGATAGCGCCACACATGTCACTTCACTTAGGGCTAGGGAGACACCTTCATATGCAAACCATCTTCGCGTGTCCAATTTTATGTCTTGATTTTGCCACAATTTTGACCCCCAATACTATTCCTCTTAGTATTACCAGTGTTTCCAACCTAGGATGCACTCTACCACCAGAGCTACCCCTGACCAGGGGAGCGGATGGATCTTCACTTTGGTGAATTCGGTAATGATAAGATATGGCTTGGTCGAAGGCAAAACAGGTCTACTGTAATGCCCCCAACTGAGCATATTGACAACTAGCTGGGTGACTACAGCAACTTCAGCAAGTATCCTAAAGCTAAGGAAGAAAGCGCGGAAAAGGGGAGAAGAGGGAAAAGAAGAAATAAAGGTAGCCTCCTGCAGCTCTCAAGCTTGTGTGGGTCTTTGGGACCCCACATCGATCGGTCAGTCTCGAGAAAACAATTGGAAAATGAACGAATGATGACCTACCTTTTTCTTCACTTTGTTGGTCATCATACAAAGCTTTACCCGGCATATTGTGATTTATATCGTTCTAATGGGAAAAATTCGGCGGTTCTAACGGCACTGCTTTTGTTAAATGGCAGTAAATGCCGTTTGGTCAAGAGAGTTCCTGACGATGTGATTCTAGGGTAACTGTCAACCAGAGTTAAAGCTCGCACACCTAGCTTGGCGGGGAGCACTTAACTGCCCCACTTCAAATCCACTCCATCCACTCCACGATGTATAGGTACAAAGGCCTTGAGGACTCGCTGAGAAAATGATATAGACCTATGGCTACACCTCTTGCGCTGGGTTCGCACTTCCCTGGTTCCGGATCCTAACAAGCCCTGCTAGATTTGGGTACTTTGTCGCAAAATCCGGGTCTAGTGACCAGTTTTCTTCCGTGCAGACGTGAGACACAAACCCAGGATGCAGGACCGTATTCCGCAGGCTATCTGTAACCAAGAGATTGTTCGAAGAGGGCCAATTCACGGAAAGAAACTGTTTGAAGTCATCGTCGATATCTTCTCGAATCCCCTCGAGGTCGGCCTGACCAAGTATCAAAGCATTTCGCAATCGAGGGAACTGAACAAAGTCCATGTACAGGGGATGCGGTACCGTAGAAACTCGAGAAATTGACGGGCTTGGCAAAGTGGAACGGAGCTAACTTCCACTCCCGCTATACCCAATTAGGAAAGGTGCGTTTCTCGTCATCCGACTTCAATCCCTCTGTTCAAAGATCTCAAAAATAGCTCTCAAAACAACGCCTCAACAGCCTGCAAAAAAAAAAAAAAAAAAGGCCTCAACACAGCCGGCTGCATTGATATCGTCTGTATGTGGCCTCTCATTGGTCAGACTGTATTACTAATCAGGCACGGGAGTCCCCAGCGACAGATATACCTCTGTTTCTAAGGGTTCTTCGCTTTGAGAAGATGTATATATGTCCACAAGCCGACGTATGAGTTCCTCCCTGACATTGTTCCTTGTGTGATCGACAGTCAGTCCCCTCTCTGAGGCCATTCGCGCCAATTCCTCTGTAGAAAGAGACGTCAGTGACTCGATGAGGTCGTCTCCTGGAAGCCCCAGTTCCACTCCATCGTACACAGCAGCGATTTCTTGGTGTTGATCCTCTCCCCCGGCGGGATTTGATGCAATTTCCCAGTTGGTGAAGTCAATCTCTTCCTTCTTTATGTCTTTAATGCTGATCAAATTCTCCTCGCTTCCATCAGGCCGTAGGCCGATTCCGCAACTATAAAACGCCTTCTTAACCATCTCAGGCCGTTCCTGGAGCTGTTCCCACGCCTTGGCCACTATGTGTGTTGTCATGACTCGTTTCTCAGTGGGAGTCCACGGTTTGGAACTGCGGACCGGGTCGTTGTCTCTCTCAGCTATCCATTCATCTGCAAATTGCTGTAACCACTGCTTAAATGGCTTGTTGATAGATACGTCGAGAGGCTGAAGAAGACTCGTACAGCCGGGAGGGATCATAGCCGGGAGAATCTTTGACTGGCCTAGTAGCATCGTGACGTTGTCAGTCTTATGAAAGCTAGCCACATCCATAACAAGCATGAATTCCCTGTATGGCCTTTTGTAGGGGATAACCTCCTCGTTCAGCCACTTCAGGAACAGCTTCTCATTATTGTAGGCTGTTGGGTTGAATTCAACTGTGACTCCTGGATGATAAAGATGCCCCTCTCTCTGTAGAATCTTTCCCTTTGGTGGCTCAGCTCCTTCGAAGATAAGCTTTGGCTTTAACCGGCCAAATCCATCAGCGAAGATTGGGAGAATAAGGGTGCCTTTCCTCTTGCTCCAACCACTTCTGTCGGTCTTGCCTGACACTGTCTTCTCGCCGGATAACGCATATGTTGACCCGTCGAGATATTCAAATGGTATTGGAGTCTCATCGACGTTGAGGATGCAATTGTTATGAAAGCGGCGTTGTGGGGAGTCAAGGATATCAGAGATCTTCTCATACGGCCGGGGGGAGAACTTGGGGGGCTCTTCCGGCGGTGGCGACGTTCTTCTTTGCGTGTTCCGGCGTAGGAAACGTAAGAAGCTATTGACAATAGCACGATATTCCTCAGGGGTCTTCTGAGCTTGGTTGGTGATACGGCGTTTAACGATGCGGTGCCTTTTCTTGAAGTTCAGGAACCATCCATTAGAGAAACCGAAAAGCTGCTCGTGTTCTGGATAGAGCTCTCCAAAGAGGGATTTGGCCGTTGTACGGAACCAAGAGACCGTAACGATTTTCTTCTCTGACCTTTGTTGAACGAAGCGCCTAAATAACTCATCTTCGAGCTCCGGCCATTGCGGCCTCCAAGCAGTCTCCTTGGGAACAACGCCGAGGATCTTATCCCGCTGCTGCCACCACTTTTGGACCGTATTTTCGCTGACTAAAAACCACTTTGCCGCCTCAGAAATGTAAGGTTGACGATATCCATCGGCAAATTGAACGCGTTGAGAGCCCCGGGTGTTTGGATTTGGATCGTAGATGCGGTGGTTGAGGAGAAAAAGCAACACTCGCACCTTCTTATCACGAGAGTGCGTTTCTTCTTTGCGCTTGAGGGGCGAAAACGGCTTCGATTTCCGCTGAGAAGGCGGCTTAGGCTTTGGACCTCGCTTGGGTTTTGGTGTCGCCTGTATATTCGGATCTTTTGGGCTCAACACCATCCTTGCAACCTGAAGATATGTTAGACCGTTTCAATCGTCAAAAAACAGTGGAAATTGACACCCCGGATGAGGCATTATTCTGATATCGGCATCCCGATGAGCCTCATCGGCTTTAACCCTTGAGGGTATAGCGGGCGGGGTTGGCGGGCCTGTTCCACTTTGCCAAGCCCGTCAATTTCTCGAGTTTCTACGGTAGTCGTCGATGCTTACAATCCCACAGTATTGTCCCTCGACTCCTCGGTGGTAGCGATGAAAGTGCCCCCTGGCCAAACTCTTCAGCACATGTATCCCTTGCCGGCCCTGTCGATCTAGACACTTTCCATATCAAGGAGGATGTCTGGCCAGAGCCGCTGAGCAAGACTTCGGTTTTTGTAAAGCTAGGTTCTTACTTAATGCCAGAGAACGACCACCCTTCTCACAAAGGCGTACACGTATGCCACGTCCTCCTCCTCTTCCCCGTAGAGCAACAACCATGGCGTTCTCTACTCGGGTGGATGCGACAAGCTGTGAACCCCTTTCCTAAAGGGTCGCGTCTTAGGGGTCCTTAACCGCGAGCTTATCCAAGGCCCTCAAGTCGTCGATTCCACTGTCCGGATCTTAGTAATTCTCCCCGATGATTGGGAATTCATTCGGCAGAGCGCCCTGTCTACATATAATACATCCATGCCTATATCGTCGAGTCCTGTCAATGAGTCGCCTACGCCGCTACGACCAGCTGGCCCTGGGGGCGTTGCGAGCAGAAACCCATTCTCGTCTCCAATCCGCGGTCAAAAGCAGTCTCCGCAAAGGAAAGCTGCTTCCCCGACACTGCCATCAAAGCAGTCAGATTGCGAGGTGACTAAAACACCAGCCTGCCTTGGAGAAAAGCATATACCACTGACTCCAACTACAATTGACGTTAATCCAGTGCTTCCAATTTCAAGTTCGGGTATATCTTGTCCCTTCTAAACCTCTTCCTTGAGCTAACTGGCGATTCAGATAGCGATCGTACGGAGGGTGGTTCAGACACAGAGCAAATATTGGATGACCAACTCGATCCTACTTCCCCTACTCCCCCACGTAAGAGGAAGCAACAAAGCACTCCTAAGCCAATACGAAGCAAGAGAACCACAGCAGGAAAAAGGAGAGCACAGTTATATAACTAGACTGCCGGTATTGACTAAAAACATAACCTTCCTATGACAGTCGAGTCTAACCTATATCTACAGTAGGTTCCAGACTTAGGAGTGTATAATCCAATTGATTATAACATCATATTGAGCATTATAAGTCATGATATAGTAATAGTAAAATTATATAACGTACTTGATAAGTGAGTGGGCCAAACAAGTGAGTGGGCCAAAAATCCCAACCTTCAAAATTAAAACTTCAATAAAAACACAACAAACCATTCAATCAATTAAAACTAATCGCTATACTCTTCTCCAGAGGTCTCAATTACAGCCTGACAAGTCCTTGCATTATGGCCAGTCTTTCTACAAGTTCCACAGCGCCTTTCCTTCGGTCGCGCTGACCCTCCTTGACTACCACTTTTCGACGATTCAGCCTGTACCTGCGTATTGATATCTATTTGATCAATTGCTTCCCTTCCTTCCTCTATAGTCATCTTCCCTCTATTCTGTAGGCGGGTTCTTTTTGCTCTGCGCCGCTTGCTAAGAGTCTCATTTGCCTGTCGAAGGATCTGGTTCTCAGACTTCAATAATGCCATTTGATGCATTATTGCCTTTGTTCCTTTAGAAAATGACTCAAGCGCCTCAAGGATAGATGCTGGAGAGCTGCTCTGATGCCTTCTCACTCGTCTTTTAAGGTATTCAGACTGCGAACTGGCCTCAAGCACTGTCTTTGGGGTCTTCGAGACCCAAGGGTCAGGGAGGCCGACCTCCTCTGCAGCCGGTGTTGGAGTCCGTAGCTGCACATCAAGCTTTGATATGACATTTTCTGGGTTTAAGGGAACAAGTCCAGACCCTCGAAAACCTCCTTCGATATTACTCTTTGTCATAGCGGCTGCGTGGGCAGCGTAGAAGGCTGGGAAGAACTCGGTCTTCGTAACGTGGGTTATGGAGCATCTAATCAATTGCTCAATTGCTTGACTATATGCAGTTTTAAGCGGCCCAAAGCACCCGACATCAAGAGGCTGGAGCAGATGAGATGAATGAGGCGGCATACAAAGCGTAATAATGTCGTTCTCTTCATAATATTTCTCAAAGTCAACGGAGTGATGACTTTCGTGTCCATCGAGGATTAGAAGACGATAGCGACCAGTCGATCGATCCTTTGTATGCTGATGAAAGTGCTTGAGCCACTTAAGACCCGTCTCATTGTCGGTCCAGCCATTTTGAGTCGTCGCAATAGCCCAATCGCCCGGGAGGTTGCTTTCCCGGTACCAGTTGGCGAGGTGATATCGGCCCGCAACTACGATGAACGGCTGGATCGCCCAGCCTTCCGCATTAATCGCCTGAATGACTGTAATCCATTCTCGGTTTCCAGGCTGGACTGATTTCGGGTTTCTACGCCTATCTGTGCCTGTGATGACCATTCCGCTTGCGATTATGTCCATCATAAAGCCGGTCTCATTAAAGTTATAGATATCGGCTAAGTCGATACCATATTTCGCGATTGTGTTCTCCACGAGCCGGAACCAATTGCGAATAATAGTTGGATCTTCGCATTTAGCCCTCTGATAGTCGTATTTACGAAAAAAACGCATCTTGAGCTCTGGTTGTCGCCTGACGAAGTTAGAAGCCCAGCGCTTGCCAACAGGTGACGCGTCGCGGTCGGCGAGCAGTCGGTTGGCCATTTCTTCAATACCACGCAGTCGCGGGGGAAACCCTCGCGAATCTAGGTCGAGAATGAATTGAATAATGATCTGTTCCTCTAGATTAGATAGCTTGCGTGATTTGGGGATAGTATCGTGTTGAGATGGTATGCCTTTCTGCCGGCGACGCAAGGTATTACGATGTACATCATAGATCTCTGCGGCGCTCCGGATACTTAATTTTGGGTCATTTCGAAGGGCTTGAAGAGCAAGAAGGATATTCCCCTCTTTATTTAATTGAGACATCTTTGGTGGTTGAGAATTAATTGATCAATTGAAAAGATGAGAGATTGAGGGATTTTTGGCCCACTCACTTGTTTGGCCCACTCACTTATCAAGTACGTTATTGATAGCTGTCGGACTATCTATCTAGGAAAGTGCTAAATGAATATCTTAAATACTAAGTGTATTATACTGGACTTACTACTTAAGAGTGAAAATGAGTGTATATATACCTATGGTTCTCGACTGGATTGGAGGGGTTGGTATAGGAATCGCTGATGATTCCTATGGATCACTGGTGATCCGTTGGAGTGGTACTCCGATCCGCTGAAGTTATGCGTAACAGCTTTGACAGTTCCTGTTGGTGGAGATCAGATCGTACCATCCTAGTTTACCCGACGTCCTGATTTGCACCTAATTTGTAAGGCAACAGTCGACACCACTGATCGCGTAGTCGACACCGGCTTCTTCTATTCTAGCTCGACAGGTCAATCAATACACATTATCCACATGCTTCCTGCCTGGGCCTAGCTTTCAATAGTTCCCATTAAAGGTGGGGCCCGGGGTTCTGCCACGGGTGACCGCCTGGTCTCGACCCAGGTCATCGAAACACCTTAAATCCACCATCTTACTGATAACACCTACAAGCAGCCCTTCTTCACCAGCTTCATCACGCTAGCACGGTTCCTCCAGGCTTCCTTTGGCGGGCCGCTTGCCGGACCGGTCCCTCCTGTACTGCCTCGGCTTGACCAGACCCTACAAAAGCACAGACCCTTTTGCCAAGACTTTGTCGATTTTACGGTGTCATTTCTGTATTTTTACTATCACTTTTTACTGTAAGCAGCGGCTTATATAGTTACTTTACCTAGAGGAACTTTTTGGTAGGGGTGGTGTGTTTGTGGTTTCTTTAAGGAAGAGATATATAGACTTTTACGATAATAAGTCTATTATACCTGCCCTACGAGAGAAGGAGACGGGTCTAGTATATAACTGCCTTACAGCTTATAAATATAACTGCCAACATGCATGCTATAACTTGGCCTCAGAATCCTCAGAATCACACCAGAGAGAAGTGTCGTCACCCTCGTCGACTTCGGTTCCTAAATTAGACTCTGTTATAGCATCCCAATCCTGAAACCAGCTTTCATGTCTGTAGTCGCGCTCAAAGCGCAGTCTTGTCTCGTTCCCCAGCCTCTCCAGCTTGTAAACGCCGTCCCTCATTTGTCTATCTAATACGTTCTTCGGTTCGATAAAATCGCCTCGTGCTGGTCTCCAGAAGAGATACAGCCCCTCCCACCTCTCCGCCCTCGAAAGCTGTACATATAAGCTCATAAAGCTAGGCCTTGTCGCTGTGCTGCTGCCGTAAACGCCTTTGAGGTTAAGAAGGACCTCTGAGAACTGCTTACCCTGGCTTTTCTGGTCTGTCATAGCGAAGGCGGCGGTGCATAGGGGTCCTATTCTATAGGTAACTAACTGAAAGCCTGGCTTGCTTCTCGAGCGAGGATTCTTCCCTCGCATAGAGTCGGGGATAATTACTGTTTTGCTCTTAATGAGGAGCGTACCCTTCGGAAGCCCGGGTACTGCGAGGTCTGCGATATCGTCTGACTGGAGGAGAACGGCTGCCGGGGGGCCCAGGTGGAGCGTCACGTCGCTAGCGAGGGCAATGGTGCCGCAGGCGAGGTCAGGAAAAATGTCGACCGCCTTGAAGGGCGCCCCGTTGACCAGCTTCAACCCAGTAAGCTGGTTCCGCGTCACCACTACCGGCATCCCTTGTGCATAGAAGAACAACCCGGGGGTTGGGAGTTGTGAGTCATCTCCGTAGCGAAGCACGTCGCATAGCTCTTCCATACGCAACCGCTTTCCTGCTTCAGTGTCGTGCTTGGCCACGAAGATCGAGATATGCTTGCCCTGGGCGCGAGCCCACTGCACGATGGCTGCCATATTCAGGTCCCACCTATCTTAGTTCAGAGGTGTAATCGCCCTCAGCTCATCAGCGAAAGAGGGCTGGGACGCTTAGTTATAGAGGCGACGACATAGCCGCTGGAAGTCCAGCTCGGTCTGCTGCCCATTGCGCAGGCGCCGGAGGAAGCCACGCAACCTTGCACACCCGGCGGTGCGGACCTGTTCGCGAAGCATGACGACGGTTGTAAACTGGAGGAACAGTTTATGTGCTGCTATATGCTTTGCCAAGCTCTCCAGTCTCTGTCTGCTGTGTTCTCTGGGCTCTGGTAAGAGGAGGCTGGTCTGTCTGACCGGTTCGAACTGGAAGAAGTCGCCAAAGAAGATGACAATTGGGATCCCACCAAAAGGGCGATGTGCATCATCTCTATACAGCCTCAGGCGGCTGTCTACGGATGCTAGCGTGAGGCCGCCCACCTGGCTGATCTCGTCAACGATCAACATAGTCTTATTCTTCCAACATAGCTTTTCTTCTTCCGATATATTCCTCGTAGTCTCTGTCTTGTCTTCAAATCCAATGTTGCACGCCGAATGGAGGGTCACTCCACCAATGAGTGCAGCCGCATTTCCGCTGGCGCCTGTCAGGAGCAGCGTGTGAAGGCCGCCTTTCAGCCGGAACATGTCCTTCATAGCGTGTATAACGCGTGACTTTCCCGTGCCCCCTTCGCCGCCGACGTATTGGAGGTGCTGCTTGCCCTCCTCTTCCTAGAGCCGACTGCCGCGCTCGTCGAGGAACACTGCCGGTAGCAGCACCGCCATCGACTATAGCCAGGGTTGAAAGCCACTCCACTCAATCCACTGGCTGCTCGAGTGGAGTGGGTAGATTATAATCCACTGAATATCTCAGTATAGTGGATCCACTGGAGGCTTCCGTGGATTATGGTGGATTGGGTGGATTGGCAAGTGCCTCTATTTGTAATGGTGAATCTATTCCCGGACTCCTTGCCCACCTACGTCCCGTGTTCCGACTTCCAAGTGAGACCTATCTCCAACTGGCTTCCATCTCGTCTTGAACACTCGCCACCTCAGTAAGCCACTTTGTTGCCCACCCTTCAAGCTGTTGATCTGACATCTGAGCCAATTCGAGATCGACTTTTTCATCGTCTACCGAGATAAAGAAGGGATCTAAATCATGAATAATCCCTGCCCTCAGCCATGAACGCAATACCTGGCACATCCCGATAATCTGGGCTTCAAGTTGGTGGCGCAGAGGGTTCACCATCCGACCTGCTGCTGAGAAAAGACGCTCACACTCAGCAGACATTGGTTGTATCGTGAGAAAGTCAAGCGCCATTCGCGATAAGTTGGGATACTTGAATCGCTTCTCGTGCCAGTAAGCGAGAGGATCGTCGACGGAGCCATCGCCACTTTCGCAGTGCGTAATCCAATGGAGGTATTCGTCTTCGCCTAGCGTGAGGCCATCGTGACCTGCTTCTGTCGCTGTGTAGCGGTTTCGTTTAAGGTATTCCCGGAACGGATTGTCCGAAGTCTTCCGTTGCTTTGGAACTGGCTCAACGGCGGATGGCCTCTCTGTAGGTAAAGTAGCCTCCCGATATTCAAAACGCCAGACATCGTGAACGATTTTTTTCGCCTCGTCAATCCACTCGGGGCGGTCAGTCCAGTTGCGTTCAAACCATTTCCATCGGTATGCGGGATGGAGCGCCAGGCCAGTGTAGTACATGGGCGTCTCACTCAATGTCTCGTAGTACTCGTTTAATTTTTGCCAGCCCAAATTGATGTTGATCCTGAAGTGTTCAGGATCAGGGAAGTCCTTGGCGATATCCTTGAAGCGTTCAAGCTGCTCGAGAAGGAATTCGAAGCCTTGAATCACGTCCCAAATATTGCCATATGACCCAGTCCACCCACGCTTCCGCTTGCGGATCTGGCCGTCGCCTTCGAGCATCTTGATCGTGGCTTCGTAGTAACTAAGGATATCCGCAAATATCTCGACCACCTCCCAGTCCTTGTCGGATAGCTGGTTCTCCGGCTGGCAAATAAAGGGCAACGTGAGTGACTTCTTAAGACCGCCCCTTTTGGTCTTGTTTTGTTGTTCGAACTCGATTCGATAGTGGGCAATTAGTCGCTCGATATAGTCGCGAAGCAGTAGAGCTCGTCGTATCATATACAATTGTGACAGCCATCTGGTATCGTTGTCCAAAATAACATCCAACGGCTTTCTGGCGTTGAGTTTGGGGTCAGACGACTTAGTGAAGGCTTCTTGTTGAATGCTGCGAAGCATACCAGTCAACAAGTCAGACCCGTGGATAGCTACCACAAGATTGTGCAATTTGCCAGCTGGCCCCTTCTTGCGCCAAATCAAGTGTTCTGCTTCAGTGAGAGGCTCAGCCCCTGATAGCCGCCGCTCAAAAGCATCAGCATCGTGGCCAAACAGAATGGCCTTGGCGGAGAGATTCAAGGTATGTCCAAAACAGCGCCCTCGCCTGCGGGCCCCTACGAAGCCGAGCTCTCCACCAATAATCTCCATGGCGGTATCGTTGTTTTTCGCGTTGTCAAGCGTGAAATAGCCAATTTTGTCTTGGATCTGATACGATTCAATTACGTCGAGGATTTCGGCGGCGATATTAGGCCCTGTGTGCCTGGCG
The DNA here is from genome assembly GCA_020744375.1 of Dactylonectria estremocensis. NCBI lineage: Eukaryota > Fungi > Ascomycota > Sordariomycetes > Hypocreales > Nectriaceae > Dactylonectria > Dactylonectria estremocensis. The sequence continues at coordinate 44,540 of JAGMUU010000065.1, forward strand.
CTGAGTTCGGGGAGCCCAAGCGTAATCTTGCAAGGCTTGTTGTTTTCGTCCCTAAAGAAGCAACAGATACCATATAAGGCGTGTCGGTTTCCCGACCGCCAGCCGTCGAAAGAAATGTGGACAAGGCCGGGCGCCCTGCACAAGGCCTCAATCACCTTGTGCTTGTGTTGTTCAAACGCGGCGACGATCTTTTCTCGAACCGTTGTGTGGGTAATATTGGCTTTACGTGCTGAAACTGACGGGTTCAAGTAATCGAAGATAGCTCGGAGTTCTACCTCTTCAGCAATAGAAAAGGGGTGATTCTTGGCCACGATCCAGTTGACCAGAAGCCTCCGGAAGTGTTCCTTGTCAAAGCGCTTGATGAAGCCATTCGCAATTGCTTGTTCCCGGGGGTCGTGTAGATCAAGCTTCAGGGATTCCGCGAGAGTCTGTTGCCCCGTAGGCTTCCTGCTCTTGGAATTAGCCTTCCTCTCAGCAGTTCCTTTGGTCCTGCCAGGCGGAGCGCGAATCCCGTGGTCATTGAACAGATGGTTGTACGCGTTGTGAATGCCATCAGCTTCGAAATGACGTGGGTGTAGGGCATTCTTGCGAATGCACGCTTGGCAAACCCATCTGCGGTCGCCTTCCTTTTGGATATCATAACCAAATTGCCAGGCCCAACACCGCGTTTCTCTAGCTCGCTCAGAGAATGCCCAGCCCGGGAAATGCCTCCAGAGCGTACGTTCGTAGTGGTCATCGCTTGCGGAATGGGTCGAGGATGTCGAGAAAGGGGTCGAAGTTGAACGTGGAGGATAGGGCGTCGAACAGGGCGTTGATTCGGGGGCCGACCCGAAACCGCTGTCGGAAACATCGACGTAAGAATCAGGCGAGGTCATGGCAAAAAGATGTCTTGATCATGTCGATATCGCAATGGATGGTGGCAGTCAAAGGTCAGTAGGTTGTCTACGGAGCGCGAAAAACGCGTCCAACGCGGCGAGGTGGCACATTAACGTCCGCATCTTGCAGATGTTTCGGGTACTTCCTGCTCAGGCTAAATTGTGTGGGGAAGCAAATCGTGAGGGGCTGAATTCGTTAAGTCCCTAATAGCCTCCAAGTACGAACTGACGCGGTAAGTGAAACTAGTAATTGTTCGCGCAGTATTGAAATAATGAAGACTCTGGACGCGTTTTTCGAATCGCCTTGCAGAAGTCTATTGAATAGTATAAATTTCGTACCATGAGTCCAAAACGTGGATAGTCGAGGTACTCGAAGTACGGTTGTGCAACTAGACCATGTACGAATGATTAACTGCCGTCATGACGATGTGGGATTCCATGAGGAAATCTTAAGCGCACAAGTCGAGATCTAAATCATTCGAATGAGAAAACCCAGAATATTCGAATAGTACCTCATTTAAATTGCGTATTGTAAAATCGCACTCTCTGGAAGCTTGATGATGTTTTCGATATAGGGTAGAAGGATTACTGCGACTGTGGGGCGATCAGGCACTGTTAGGGTCTCTCTGCCAAATTATATGGGCGTCCCTAACCGCCCCACTTCTAATCCACCGAATCCACCCACTCCACTCCACGAGATCGTCTGGTGGATTCGGTGGATTAGCCAATCCACTAGAATTTTGCCAGTGGAGTGGACAGTGGAATCCACGAGTGGATCCACTGCGTGGATTGAGTGGAGTGGCTTTCAACCCTGATTGCAGGCTCCCTAGAAGACCAGAGGGCGCGCCTCAACTTGGACGATATCAAGGCAGCCAAATCGATCGAAGACCTCCCTAAGCTACGATTGACCTTCCGGCAAAAGGCTCATGACTATGTTCTGGAGGAATGGCTACACGGGAAGCGAGGCAGAAGCTCTTGGATCCAAGGGCATGGCACCCAGCTCATCAGAGTGCTTCCAGATGGCCAACAAATTGATGTCTTCGTCTGCGGGCACTGCGATTCAGCTGGAATAACCCGCCTCTTCGAAGGAGATGCCACAAGCGCTGCGGGGAGACATCTGAAGAGTCACCACCGTATATTTCCAGATGGGGAGGACTCTGAGGAATCTCCCTCCCCGGCAAAGAGACAGGCAACTCTGGACTTCTCAAAAAGCCGCGCGAAGCCTTCTAAGCCTCCTATCCTTCGTACGGCAGCCGATACCTTCAAGCACCTTCTGCTAGGTTGGATAGTTGACGCAGATATCCCTTTCTACGGCATTGAGCACCCCCTTTCCCGCTAACTGCTTCTGCTTCTCAACAAGGACTTTATTAATCAATGTCTCCCTCAGAGCTTTAATACAATTAAGACTTGGATCATTACGGAGTATGAGATTCGCAAGACAATTCTGAAAAAGGAGATCCAGGCTGCTAGCTCTGGATATCCCTAAACATCCAGGTTTTGCTTTCCATTATAGTACACTTTGTTGATGCGTTTAGGAAGCTCTAGGTACTTCTATTATCATTGGAGCGAGTTGAGGGCAGCCACGGTGGTGAGAATCTAGCCCGGATCATGCTCCAAATCTTCAAGGACTTTTGGGTTGGGACGTAATGTATCATATTGGCGGGGAAAACGGGGGCCACTGTTTGGCATCATGCACTTTTGCGACTGCAAAACAAACAACTTGGCGATACATCTCAGATCATGATGGAATTGATACCAGACTGGAGCTCTCAGCAACTCAGTAACTATGATCTGGCTGGTATGAATGTGATTTTCATGGGAGCGACCAGCGTGAGTCTCGGCATCTCAACCATTTCGCTCGATAGGATATGCGAGCTAGCCTACCCTATAGGTGCCGGATAGAGGCTACCTGGCACCTCGCTCATCTGTAATGGCAGGGTTTGTACCTCTTAACTCCACGACTTGGGATTGTTGCTGCTAGCAAGTCACCACGGAATGTGACGCATGTCGCGATACAAGACATCGCGTTACTAACAAGCCGGCCCTAGCAACCGATTGACTGAAGGAATGAGGTTACCAAGGGGACTGTTGGGAATGCACACACTGTATTTAAGGGCAGGAACCCTTCTACATCCTCTAGCTATTCTGTACGCTTTCCAAGACTCTTGTATCTAATACCCGGTGTGTCCTACGAGTGACATGACGAGTGAGTGATACCTGCAACAGGGATTCGCAGCTCAGATAACATGCCCTTCATCGTCTCTCAGGCTGTAAATATTCTTCTTGGAAATCAGCCAGATAGCCCATTCCAAAGCTATAAAATCAAGTTGCTGCTGAATATGTACATGCAGGCAATTCTGGGCTCTTGTTAAGAAGATGGTTTCAGTTACGTGATACCTAAGGTACAATATATCAACGCAGTGTAACAATTGTACCTGCTAACATGTCTTAGCACCATCTTGAAAATTTCGCCACGCGCGTTCGACGCGTCCGACGCGTTGGGTCGCGGAGTTCTTGACTGGGTTCTCTGCAGCGGCCTCCAAACTCGGGAAGACGCTGCTTGACGCACGTTGAGTCTTGGGCGCACTAATAGTGAGACTGTTAGTCTGCGTCCCTCGCACTGAACTACTGGTCAGTCTGGTCGAGTCACACTGTACTATCAGTGTGGTCCGCGAGGCCTGCACTGAACCATCGGTGTAGTCCGAGAGACGTCACACTGAACCAATAGTGCATGGACTATTAGTCTGGACTACAGTGTGCACTAATAGTGCTCTTAATGGTCCGCACTATTAGGAGCCCTGCACAGGGCTTTAGGCGTCTCCCTCTGGCACTGACTGCCTCTATAATAGAGACCCATTCGCGGCAGTCATTCTCTGAGACGAACGAGCGGCGAGTCAGGCTCGATCCGACGACTTTCCCGGCCTTCGTCATGCCTTCCGTGATGCCGTGTTCGTCCATGTTGTAGATCTCGTGCGGAGAGACATCCTTAGTTGCTACTTCTCGCGATAGCACTTCGTAGAATGATCGTAGCCTCTCGGGAGTAACTTCATTCGATCGAGCGGCTTCGAGAGATATAGATGCTTTTTTCTTGACATTTGGGTTGCGCTGGATGAAGCGATTGACCCAGTGACGCCCAATGGTATTGTCATCGCCCCCGGGGTCAATAATCTCGTGCGCTACGTCGCGTATCTCTGTCAGCGACTCGAGTGAATCGCATGGTTCTGACCCCGGGTCTTGAGACATGGAACGAAAGTAATTTGACCGGCCCTGGACGATCAGGGGACTCTCCACCGTCAACGGCGGTAGCCTGCTGAATCCATCGCCCCCCTTGGTGCTCTCTCGCAACTGTTTCGTGAGGATGCGGCTCTGCAAGACAAATGCGTCCAGCGGGGAGAATTCAGGGAGTACCTCTCCGGCGACATGCAGGCGGGGCGACCGCAAGGGCCGTGGCGAAGTCGAGCTGGTCGAGTTCTGTGAATTGGGCCACAGGTCCAACAAATTTGGGGGCATCGCCATAGTTCCTTTGTTTTTGTAGCGCTAAGCGTCGTAGCCGCTTGATCCCATTCAGACAGTGGCGATGGATGAGCTTTCCAGAAAACCAGGTTCTCACAAGGTCTCGATTGAGCTCGAATTTGACATTGGCTCGAAGGTGTCTCGGTCGGGTGAGTTGTCACCCCACCTTGTTGACTGTTGCCAGGAGCTCAGGAGGGCGATGTCGTCCTGGAGAGAAGGGAAAAGAGGGGAGCCGAGTAGGGTGTTGTTGGCGGCCGAGTAGGTTTTGGAGTTGTCGGCATTGAGGTCATTGAAGATATCGCAGGCACACTGGGTGCGCCGAAGTGGGCGGTGCGCTGGACCGAATGCATGTGGCCGTTGGTGTTGCCGGCCAGCCATGCGTCGGGCCTTCGCGGGAAGCGGAAATCGTGCTCTGTTATTGATGGGTTCATGGAGGGAGCGAGAGAGAGTGAGAGTGGTGAGTGAGACGCTGACCCAGACACTGGAGAAGGATAGGTCCCCCACGCTTGGGCAAGGCGGGCTTTCGGTTGGAGGGCAGGAGGGTGGGAGGTGACTCTGCGTCTGCGCTGTGTCTGCTTCTACGTGCGCCCCCGTAGCGGTAGCGGATGCGCTGGTACTTGGTGCTGCCGGCTGCTGTTGGGTCCTGTTCTGTAGTGGGGCTGCCCACTGAAGCCGCTGCACTCGGGTACCTTGCGCTGATTCAAAGAGGTGGTGACTGATCCGGGTGGTCCAGAGAGGTTAGTTGAGTTCCGTTCTCAGGGTGCGCGAGGCGTCAGGACGAGGGGTGATCCCCATCAGAATACGAGCTTAGTTTAATCACCAAAAGAAAGGCTGCATTGAGGGGCATGTCATTTGGGGATAGGACGTTCCCATACTGCAGGCCCGTCGTGATGAATGACCACTTCGACCGCAAGCATCTTGGGGCGATGGGTGAGAAGGCGCGCAACAGCCAGATCAGTTGTGAGCACCTGAAATGCAAGGAGCAGGGGCTGTAGCTGGAGGAACTGGACCATTTCCGGAGCCACGTCCAACGTGTCCACGGCGTCAGGTTTCGGCCTGGGAACCTTTTTCGTCGGTTTATTAGGTTTGCCTGGCTGCCAGTCGGGATGGGGTGTTGGTGGAGTGTGATTAAAGGTGAGAGCTGATGGTGGGCTGAGGACTAGCCATTGAGATTATACACCTCGCTCTAGAAAGGGATTGCCCGCCAGGATTGCCGAATTCTTCTGCTACAAACTTCACGCTGCGATTCTAGGGCTCATTGTGAGTTGCCCTAGAAACCCACACGGCTTAGCGACATACATCTGCCGGCTAACTCCGTCATATTGGGCGATATTTGCCATGTGATTGAGACTGAAATACCACCCCAGGCGGCTCACTGTGCAATATCCTGCGTGGGGGAAAAGTCAATTTGAGAGCAAGAAAGCGAGGTCTGCAGCTGCACATCGACGTTTCAATGAAAGGACGCCTCGTTTATGATATTGTGACGACGTTAATCATCATGACCTGACGTGGTTGAAAATACCTGACGCCAATGTCCGTTTGAAGCCTCCGAGCATGTCACAGCAACCCTGCCATCCGGCATCCCCAGCTCATGTAGCTTGCAAGTTTGCATCGGAAGAAGCGGGCACTAGTGCCATGTAAATAGGCACCCCAAGGGGAAATGATCCTCCACACAAGCGCTAACTTGGGGCTTGGAGCACCTGTGATCGGCAGACTTTGACTATCTAGGCTCTGAAGCTACGCTGCATTGCTTCCCTTGGGTCGTATTTACCCCGCAAAGATCGGTCATCATCATCACGCTGAGAGCCTCCTTAGAGTTCAGCTTCCCCGCCTCCCGTTGTTACCCTCAGCCGCAGCTTGCCCAATAGGATCTACATCCACAGCCGAGCGCTGACAGGATTTGTTCTTCGTCTTCATTGGCCAATGTAGCCTTGGTGAGAGACGTAAGCCCAAGTTTAACAACAGCTACGTTGTTCGAGATCAGAATTGACCCACGCATATCCTACACAGGTTTCGTTGTCCTTTTTTCTTGATACATCTCCACTCACCCTCCTCATGTTACGCAATTGACTCTCCACTCCTAATAGGCCTCTCAATATCCCTGCAGCACACCCAGCTGGTGATTCCAACTTCATCCGAGGTTATAGTTTCCCAACGACATGCTGCAGCATTTCACACGGATGACGAACTGATATTGATAAACTGCACATGTCTTCGTATCTGCCGGGGGAAATTACGCCTTATGTGGTCAGCATTTAGCGAGGGAGACCCAGGTAGATGCATTGCGGGCAACACTCGGGGTGGCAACAGTTGCAACGGATCAAGGAGATAGTTAGACTCCTCCTGCCTGAGTTTCATCACATGTCTGCCCTAAGAGTTCAGGGTATCATCTATGTACTCCTTGGACTAGATACATCGAATATTGAACGGTGGTATTGGTCATTACAACTTCGTCAAGTGCAAGGTCCGCGACAACACCCGGAAGGGTCGTTCTGTCAGATGCTGCAACATGTCTCAGCCATGCCATTGTTGGTGTAGCACAATGATAAGTCCTTGGCCCGATTCACTCCCCAACAAAACCGAGCATGATTTTCTGTCACCGAAGAGGTTCGACCTCAATTCCAGTGCAGGTTCCCAGCCACGAAATACAACTGCCGACCATCATGTGATATTGGAGCTATGCGAGGTTGCGTTCATGCCGACGTTCTCCGCATTCACGACGTTCAATATAAAAACAATGGGTAATACGAGTCGCCAAAGCAGTATATATAACCCGCCTGAATCCCTTCTCACTCTGCTTTCTACACCAGAACTCAATCCATCATCCACCTATCAACCTACAAACTTTTCAAGCTCAATTCATCGGTCTAGCAACTTTTCGGAACTCTTCCAAAACTGTTCAACATGGGTGATATCCGAAGCCCCTCTTCCGAATCCAGGGACACCAAAGTGCTCAACATCGACCCATACGCGCTTGTTGAAGCCCTCCTCGGCCAGAGAATCGAAAAACCAGCCTCGGACAGCCTCAACATGGGCTACGATGACTTCGACATGAAACTTGACTCGGAGATGTCCTCCGGGGGAGGAGCAGGGAACTTGCGCCCCGACTCGCCACCCAAGGATATTCAAGTCGGCGCCATCAACCCCTACGCACTTGTCGAGGCTCTCATCGGCCGTAACATTGACAGGCAGAACATGGGCTCGGAGAGGATTCTCTCCAATGTCTTGCAGACAGACTATGACGAGCTCTTTGACATGAAGCACGGCTCTGTCCTGTTCGCTGGCCTGAAGCTCAACGAGAAGGAGAGAAAGGCCGTGAAGCTGTCCGAGAAGGAAATGAAGATCCTTAATGAACGGGACTTCATGACTCCTGATCTCTCAGAGATACGCAAGGTCGAAGATCTTGAGAAGGTCGGACTCAAGGACCTCGAGAAGACACCCGTCAAAGCTGCTCGCATGCAGAATGGCAAGTTACATGTGGTTCTTCAGGCCCCGTCCCTTGGCCGAAAGCTCTCCAACCGCGAGGTTTCCATGTGTGTCAACGAGCTTGTCACCCCCTTCAGGATGCAGAAGGGCCAGTGGTCGCCGCCCAACGGCTCGTGGCGCGACATGTATGACTACTTCTTCCAGCGGGTCAACGAGCGCCTTATCGGCAACCTCACCATGTTCGAGATTGGTGAAAGGAAGAAGACGCTGCACAACTTCGATGACCCGACACAGGGCTGCCTTGGAAACAGCTGGCTGATTGCCGCTCTGTTCTCAGTCTTCTGGTCCGACCCATTGGTTATCAACCGCGCTACCCGTGTCCACCAGACCAAGGAGGAGGAGAAGCGCCTCTCCATCAAGTTCCACGACAAGGGCGGTAACAACAATGCCCGCACCGAGACTGTTGAGGTCGACTACGAGATCCCCATCAACAACTCCAACAACATGCCGATGTACTGCAGCGCCAGCGACTGTGCTGACATCTGGCCATCGCTGTACGAGAAGGCCTTTGCCAAGTGGGTTACTGGCAGCTCGTCGGAGCACCCGGACATCACCCAGCTGTACTCTGGTGATCCTGTTAAGGCCATGGCCCAGATCAACGGCCGAGAGCCTCACTACTACGTGACCGAGAACCACTCTGCCAACGACATGTTGGGCCTGGTGCGAGCCAACTGCATGAACTTCAAGACCATCAACCCGATGACGGCCTGGACCTACGCCACCGGCGGCAACTTCCGTGGCAGCAATATTGTTGCCAACCATGCCTACTCCATTCTCGGTTACACCGTCCTTGGCGACAAGCAGTACATTGTGCTGCGCAACCCGTGGGGTGTTACGGAGCCCATTGGATTGACCAGCTACCCTGGACTCCTCGAGCGTGTCGACCCCAACTTGTGGCACCCAGCTGCCCTGCTCGACCACGGCGGCCTTCTTGCCATCGAGGCTCAGGCCTTCAAGCACTGCTTCGCCTGCCTTGGTGTTACCAAATAAGTCTCGAAATGCTGCGGAGATGGTTTCAGTCCCTTCTTTCTGCGTTGATATTTATCCCGGCAAATAATAGGAAGTCACTCCTACAGTACTCGGAACTGAACGCAAGTTTTCCAGGCGCCACAGCTTCAATCTAGTTGAATATGGATAAGTGGGACCTATGATGGGACATTCTTTATTGATCCGGCCAGCGGAACCAAACGTCTTAACAAAACTACCTTGTGTCAATGGAGGAAAACATTAAGTTCTAAGTTGGATTGAAACATGAGCAAGGATGTGGATAATCGCATTCGCTGGGTGTACAGGACTACTACGTAGTCAGCTACTTTCTCCATTGGATGATAGTGAGCTTCGCTGGCGGGCATTTTCTGTAGCAAAAAATGCAGTGGTAAATGGATAGCGTCCTCTCGTCTCGTCTGTGAAGGCCTCATAGAACGACTTCGATGTCTCGGCTTGAAGGGCGAGGGAGACTTCTTTGCACCAGGATCTTCCTACCGATGCGTCCTTCTTCGCGCGAAAGCAGGAGTCCCGGTGTTGTAGAATCGCGTCGATGGACCGCTGCTGGAGTTGGACGGTCTCGTGCAGCAGCCGGGGCCTTTTCCGGGGGCGGCCTTGCCCCGAGGGTGGTGGAGTCAGAAGTCCTTGCTGTGCGCTACGGCGCTTGCGGGAAGGCGGCGTCTGTGGAGGGAAGGTCGGCTCGGGGGGGGTTGGTCGTTGTACTTCTCGTTCTTTAGCAGGCCTGTTTCGGCGGATGTCTCAGAGTTCAGCTGGTTCGGTACCGAAGAATCCGGCTGTTAAAACTGGGACCTGTCCTAATTTTGGGGCTGCACACGCGAGAAGAGTATGAGGCAATGCGGTGTGGGCAAGCGATTGGGCGGAGATTTGTGAAGAGGGAGGTAAAGATATCTCTCGAGCTGTTACGTTTCTAGAATCTTCGGTGACCACTGATCTGCTGCCATGCAAGAGGGTGTACAGGGTGTCTTGCACAAGGATCATTTGAGTCCTAAAAGAGTTGTCGCATTGCCAGCTACGCTAAAAGGGAATGCGCACTCCGCTACGGAGGACCCTTTCAAAAGTCATTGCCTGCCAAGACGCTAGGATCAGCCACAAACAGGGATTTAGGTCACAAGCGAATGTACCCACCAAAATCCTTAGGTACCGCTCCCCTCTTTGTTGATTCTTCGTTTTCCCCTCAATCTAACCGCCTCAACAGCCAAAAATGAGGGAAAAAACAGATATCGCGACCCGGGCTCTTGTGGTCTTCCTGAAGAGCCCGTTTGGAGGCAAAACAACAGCTGAAGTAACAGAAATAACCGGTCTTTCGATACGTACGATCAATAGCATATATGCCCGAGCCATTGAACGCGGTTTCGATCCAAACCAAGAGCCGTTGACCCTTCGAGATGAGTTCCTTTGCGATTCTGACCGCCCCGGGCGTCCCAAGAAGCAGACAGATGAGGCTCGAATAGAGATTATCGCCAAGGTGCGCCGCGATCGATTTGGCAGGGAAAAAACGTGTGCTGATATCGCCGGGGAACTCAGCAATGATGGAATCGATATTTCAGCCGTCACTGTGTGGCGGATACTGAAGAAAGCTGGGTTCAGGAAGACCAAGCCGACGAGGAAGCCTGGATTGACGAAGAAGATGAGGAAGGAACGCCTAAGCTGGTGTCTTGACCATCGCCACTGGACTTTAGAGGACTGGAAGAACGTCATTTGGTCTGATGAGACTTCCGTTATTCTGCTTCATCGGCGTGGAAGCTATCGTGTGTGGAGGAAGTCAGATGAGGCCCTCGTTCGAAGCTGTATCCGGGAGAGATGGAAGGGCGCGTCTGAGTTTATGTTCTGGGGCTGTTTTTCCTATGATAAGAAGGGCCCTCATCACTGCTGGGGCCCAGAGACCGCGGTAGAGAAGAAAGCCGCTGATGAAGCTATCGCGAAAATGAATGAGGAACTTGAGCCTATTCTGCGGGAAGAGTGGGAGCTTACGAATGGCGTGAGACGACTTCATCTTCGTCAACTACCTGGCCCGAAGCCTAGTTGGCGATGGAATAAGCAGTCTGGAAAGCTGACGAGAGGCTCTAAGGGCGGTATTGACTGGTATCGCTATCAGAAATCGATTCTGATCCCGAAGATGTTTCCTTTTGCTTTAGAATGTGCCAAGGACCGGCCAGGCACATTGGTTCAAGAAGATAAGGCTCCGGCACATAACCACTACATACAGCAACGGTGCTATGATCTGAATAGCATCACCCGGCTGCTTTGGTGCCCCAATTCACCGGACCTTAATGCTATTGAGCCAACTTGGCTATGGATGAAGAGACGGACTACGAGGAAAGGGGCCCCAAAGTCACGGCATGATGCAGTCAAGGCTTGGAAAGCTGCTTGGGAGGAATTGCCGCAGGAAGCTATTCAGGCCTGGATCGAACGCATCCCTCGTCATATAGAGAAAATCATCGAATTGGAGGGTGGAAATGAATATAAGGAAGGTCGGACGGATCGGTAGGTACATGAGAGAACAGCCTGATACATTTTCCCTAACAATTTGCTTTTTCCCGCTGCGCTAGTGTCCTTAGCGCAGGCAATGACTTTTGAAAGGGTCCTCCGTAGAACGTAGTGCAAATAGTGTAGATATACTGAATGTGACAAGAGTCGTGCTATTTCAATAACCCCTTTTTGCTAGTCATATAACCTGTCACGTGAAATTCGGCAATTTCGCTCAGATTTCCTTACCTCCCCTTTTCACACCAAAATTTCTATGGCAGCTAGAGATGACCAAGAATCACACAGAAATCTCTTACAGCCTGACCACAATTTCATCTCGTAGGGACGATTGAAAGAGTCCCCGAAGGCTTCTGTCGCACTGAGCGTGCTAAAAGGACCAAAGATCAGGTAAATCGATAATGAGCAGCAGCAGTAGTGTGTTGATTGATGTCTTAAGTGCGGGGTACTCCATCCTACAGATTCTGCCGCATTCTTGCCAGCTGGTTGACAATTCGCGTCACATCGCGGTATCTCGGCCATCGCCATTATTTCTCTCAACGCCCGACGAGTACAATACGTTTATCAACACGGCCACACTGAAACCGAGCACAACCAATCGTAGAAAGAACCGCTGGATAATGACGTTATCCCTGTTTAACATTACGTGACCACATATTCCAGTCATTACCAATCCTGCCGATGGTCTGTCCAGGCGACCTGACTATAAGAAGGAGCAGCTCTACAATGCCTTCACCTGATGCCGCTGCCGCCAATATAAGCCGTCGCAGAAGTCCAATTAGCACGATCAATCCCCCTAGTCAAACGCCATCGCGGCCTTCGTCGAGCAACTCAGACCAGTCGTCAGGCAGTTTAACGGCCAGCCTCGAAATATGTCAATATGGTACGGAAGGTACGGGCGGCGTGCCTGCAGGATGGCTCAATCAGCATTTTTACTCTCTGCCTGAACTTCACGATTCGATCGGCAAGGATATTCCAGGTGTTCAGTGGCGAAAATCAGATATATACCTCCGGAACAATTATCGCACCTCCCAGTATCGACCAAGCCAACCGTTCCAACACGTTGACACACTGATACCAGACCCGGCCAAGACCATACGGGAGAGGCAGTGTACCAATCAACAGAGCCGAGATGAGCGTATAACGCGAGCTGTAACGAGAATGACGATCCTCCCGACTGCCTTAGGATTGGGTCGCCAGCTCGTACAAACAGACCGGCACCTCGCCTCTGCACTTGCCTTGGCCCACGAAAGGGACCTTGCCTGGGCCGAACAAAGGCGTCAAGAGCAACGAGGCCGAGTGACTTTTTCACAGCCAGTCACAAGCCCTGTTCAGGTCTCATTGCTTCCGGAGGTGCCTGCCCAGGGCGAGGAGCAGTGTGAGCAGCACGGACTGTCAGATGCCAGCTCGAGATCCAACGCTATCGAAACAATCTCAAACCCACCAATTCCTGGCGATCCAGCTCCGTCGGTTGACGCCCTTTTTGCTAGGGTTAACAGTTTTGCGAAAACCCATGGCTTTGGTGTTATCAAGGCGCATGGTATGATTCGACCTGGACAGCGAAGTCGATATGTCTTCCAATGCGATCGGTACGGGGCTCCCCGGCCAGGAAGGGGTGCTGGCCTTCGGAAACGAAAGCCTCGAAAGTCGGGGTGCCTATGGAAGATTATTGCCGAGGCCCTGCCAGAGAACGGCTTCCAGTGGACTCTACGGCACTTCCCAGATGCGGAACACCACTACCATAACCATAACCCTAGTACCGATGCCGCCGCCCATCCAGTTCATAGACGACTTACTAGCCCTATCAAGGCGACCATCCAGTCTTCCAGTCGACGGATTGGCATTCGTGCACGAGACATTGGTGGTATGGTCCGAGATCACTTCCCAGATTCGGTTTACACCCAGAGAGATATCTACAACGCCAGAGCTCGGATTAACAGAGAGAATCTGGGTGGCTACAGCTCAACGGCTGCATTGATCAAGTTGTTCGACGACAAGGAGGTCCCTTACGTTGCTGAGTGGGCCAGGGACGAACCCGACCGCCTGGTGGGGTTGGTTTGGACGTTCCCTTACTGTATCCGGATGTGGAGGCGTTTCTCTGAGGTCGTCAGTTTCGACAACACATACAACACGAACCGCTTCAAGTTGCCCCTCTTCCAAGTTACGGGACAGACCTGCTTGGGTACTGTCTTTAACGCCGCATTCGGGTTGATCGACAATGAGAGACTTGAAGGGTTCCAGTTCCTTGCAAACGGTGTACGCACGCTCCTTGACCAATACAGCATTCGATCCCCCGACGTTGTCATTACCGACTTTGACGACCAGATGAAGAAGGCACTAGGGGTTGAGTTTCAAGATGCCCAGCAGCAGATTTGCATCCACCATATCAACTCCAATGTAATGCTGCAGTCCAAACGGAAATGGGTGTATCCCACGAGGGACAGCAGTACTGGCGAAGAGAGCAGTTCGGACGAGCCCGATGCTACCCTCAACCAGCGCGATCGACAGGCAGTACAGGCATCTGGAAGACAAGAGGAGCCAATCTCCCAAGACAACTTGTCTCGGCCTATAACCCACGATTACCACGGAGTGCTTATGCTGTGGAGGCTGGTGGTGTTTGCCGAGACGGAAGAGGATCATGAGAAGGCCTGGGAATGCCTGTGTACGCAATTCGGTGACCAGAGAGCGATCCTCACGTATCTGTATGGTACGTACATGCCTGTGAGGGCGCAGTGGGCCCGCTGCTTCATCCGGAAGTACCGCAACTTCGGCATTCGAGTGACCTCCGGACCACTGCACCACGTCAGCAGCCACCTCCAGTCTCTCCGCGATTGCCCTGATAGGCCGTTTGGCGGCATTCCTGTTGTCCTTCTGATGGGAGATTTCCATCAGTTCGCCCCGGTGCATGAGACGAGCCTCCTCGTGAGCAAAACGATGGATCCCGCCCTCGTCCCCGTCAGCCAAGCGACCATTTCTCACCACCAGGGCTGTACTCTTTGGCACATGTTCAAAACCGTTGTCCTTCTTGAAGAACAAGTCCGCACACGGGATGATCCACAGCTGGGCGCTCTTCTCGACAGAGTACGGGCCGGGCTCCAGACGGAGCAAGACCTGCACCTGCTTAACACAAAGCTGGTTGACCGCACCCGAATCGCCTTCCACAGCGGCTTGCGCGCCATAACGCCACTGAACCGCAACCGCTGGAGCCTCAACATGGAAGCCGCTGTAGACTGGGCACGTTTTAACAAGAGACACATCTCCGTCTTCGTCTCGACCCACACCTGGCGAAAGGGCACGCTATCCCAACACGAGATCGGCCAGACCATTGAACAAGGAGACGATTCCAACTGCAAGGTCCCTGGTGTCTTTTTCTATGCCCAGGGGATGCCCGTAGTCGTGAACAAGAACATCTACACCGGACTGAAGATTGTGAATGGAGCGGGGTTTACGGCCGCTGATGTCATTCCCGATCACAAATACCCAGCACACCACCTTGCCGACGACGTCACCATACACTTCGGCCCTCCACTCGGCATACTCTTGCGGTCGAGAGACACAGAACGCTTGGCCGTCCCGACCCTCCCAGCGGGAACAGTACTCATCCGGCCGATCTCACAGACCCTCGATCCGGCCAGCCCGCGCTTCAAGTTCTTGTCGGCCAAATGCACTCAGCGCGGATTGCCCGTTGTTCCGGCATTTGCCCTTACTGACTATAAAGCCCAAGGCAAAACGTTCGCGGACGTGCTCTTGGAGCTGCGGGGACATCGTATCGTCAACGGAGAACCTTCTAAATGCGATTTTACTAGTCTCTACGTACAGTTGTCCAGGTGTACGACGCTTCGAGGCGTCAAGCTTCTCAGTCCTGTACGACCCCAGGATTTCATCGGTAACAAGCTGGATCAGGCCATAGTTGATGGCATGCAGAGACTCAGGAACCTAGCCCTAGAAACTCGACGGATATATGAGGGTCGGGGCGATACCTAGGAATAGCATGCGAGATCATTCTGAAGATAGTTTAACCTTTTGCCTCATCCTGAAGTCTGAAATCACTCCAACGCCGCCGACCTTGTAGTATCCGGAACCGACCCTCCTTGCCCATGCCGGGGCCTATGACTTGAAGCTCCAACCCGGCGCATTTTCAACGCGACTTAAGGGCGCCCAGTAACAACTAGACGCAAGGACCTTGTGATTCAAAACGCACGCCGAACCCCATATTAGGAGACTTAGATCTCATACGGCGACCTTACCGCTTGCCAGTCATCTGGATCTCGCTCCCCGCCATTACCAGGGCGTACTTTCTTCTGTTCCTCACGATACTCCACCCACCATTTCTCAAAGGCAGGCCGGTTGTACAGTGATGTCGGCGCACCTTCTCCTTCCCCAAACAGGTCCAGGATATGATCACAGTACATCCACACGCCCTCAAGATGCTGCGGAAGGAGTGGCTTCCTGTCCTTGCGCGCGACCACGGTAGTTCCAACAAGTGACTGCCACTCTGGAGGCGCAAAGCCAGAGTAAGCATCGATGTTGAGATACGTAGCGATCTGGTTGTCGAGGTCTGCCCGATTGGCAGACCGAGTCCCAACGCGGTAGAGAACAAGCGGAACTTCGATGAGCCCTGGGACGGGAGGCACCGGCTGCGAGAATACCGGATGATCTGCAGGTATTGTGGTAGCAGACCAAAGTGGGAACCTGCCTTTCTCAACCTCGCACAGAACAATGACAGCTTGGATAGGCCCCGAACCACTGTGTGTTTCCGTCGAGACGGATGCACTCGACAGTGGGGAAGCAAACGCGGCCGGCGGGATTGATTTGGGCGCAGGCACTCGTTGGGGAAGTACCTCTGGCTCCGAATCCGTGTCTATGTTGTCCCACTTCGAGTAATCGATAGGAGCCATGGGAATTTCACAAATCGTATCAAGATTGAGAGAAGCGTGCTGCAGTGAAATAATTTACGAACAAAGACCTTGCCCTGTGAGACGATAATACGCGGGGGCTTAGATAAGGATTTCAGCGCTAGCGGGCGCCGCTGACTCATGCCCAACTCTCATCCGTTCCTCAAGGCATTGGCGGACCCCTAGGGGACCGGTCTCCTGTGTTGAATTGGAAGCATGTTGGAACACCAGGGCTCCAGGGAGTCACGTGAGAAATAGGGGGTGTCGGGACCGACTCGGAAGGGGCTCGCCGAGCCTCCGGCCGGATAGCCGGTATTAGGAAGAAAAAGAAAGCGAGACCTCCCGGACCTCAAGGGGCGGGAGCTACAGTGAAAAAAGATACATAATACACACACATGTTCAAGGTCATCAAGTGGTCATACGAGCTATCCAACAGATGCAACTTACCTCATGTAATCGCTATAATGAAGGTACCTCGCCTACACCAAGAATTTGGTGTGAATTGATGTAGTTACCTAAATTTGGCTAGTCGCCGAACTTTTAGCTAGTCAACGACCCCCCCATGAGGGACGAACGGGGGGTTGAGCTGAAGTGAAATGACGAGACCCCCCTAGTAGACAGAGGCATCAGAGATGACATGAACAAGTCAGTCACTATAGCTCAATTCTAGCTGTAATTAGCATCAATTGAAATAGCCAAATAGGCCCCTGACTTATCGTCAATTTCATCGTGTAAAACGCACATCAACTCAGCCCGCAAGACCGATTTCCATCCGGTCACACGTCTGACACATGGTGTTATCACATGGGCTTTTGTGAATGAAAGTCGCTGCAACGGAAATTATGTCTACCTAGCGGAATCTCCCGCAATCCAAAATCGAACGATGCTTCGACATGAAACTAGTCTCCTTTCGTGGCAGCGAGAAGCACACGTTCTAACGATGGTCTGGAGTCAAATTGCTTTGATTGCGGGGATGCAACGGTGCTAGTGAGACTTGTCGGATGTGATTGTGAGCGGCCCGCTTGTCGGCAAGGCGGCAGCGGAGGAGCGGGCAGAGGCTGTGCCGGCTAGACTTGCACGAGTCATGCGAAACACTGCCAGGGTTGAAGCGTAGCATCTCCGAGCATAATGGCATTATAGATTCAACCCAATTGTGCATTGTGATGGCCTCACATGTATTTAGTTTTCTTTTTTAGCTTTACTCGATATCATCAGATAGATCAAAGCCATACAGTATTTGCAAACAATAGAGACACACATTTAGTACTACACCCAGTACCAGAAAAGACAGTAGCTTAGCAATAAAGGGCCTCACATGTATGATTTATATGATTGGCAGGCTTTGATTTGGCTGAAAGGCTGAAACTCCCAAGACTTACCTCCTCGCCGCCACTACTGTTACATGGTGTCCATGGCAGAGTCCTGTGATACCCAAGATCCCTGCGTGACGTCTCCCCCCTCTGGAAGGCCCTGAGCCATAAATTGCGACGTGTAGTTCTCCCAGAATTGCTGAAATCCAATTTCATCCGTCACCTCCGCGCCAAAATTGCCCACGGTTGCGCCTGGCCATTCAAATGCCTCAGGCTGGCCGGCCATAGTGGACCCGACGATCTGCGGCACACAAGGCAGTTGACTACTTGAGACGTTGGGCCCTTCCGAATCCGCAGTGGCTGAAAGATGACCGCCTGGCCGGAGAATCTGTTCTAAATAGCCGCCGCTCGGCTGGCGACGGTCTGGGTTCTGCTTGCTGTTGTAAGACGAGATAGCGTCGGAGAAGGTAGACAGTATCTCGAGGTTTCTCTGCGCTTGGGGGCTGAGCCTTGCAAGCTCTGCAAGGACTCTCTGTGAAGACTTGAACGCCTCGCGGGCGTCCGTGTGAGAGGTCTCGCGGGTAGCTAATAATGAAAAGCCCAAGACCAACCCAGCAGCGAGTACCCATGCTCTAGATCACACAGTCAATAATGATTCTATAACAACGCCAACTCGCTCCGGAATTTTGCAGGTTTTTCTGTGGATTACTCACTGAAGAATGCACATGTTTCCAAGAAGAAGATCCAAAGATGCAGCTTCGTGGCACATTTGTACTAGATAAACCGCTGCGCCGAGGCAGGCCTCGGACAGTTCCTGGATCTGCGAGTTCTCTGGCCGCGCATCAAACGTGCTCTGGAGCCGTGTCTGCGATGCTGCATAAGCCTGATGCAACCTAGGAATAGTTCGGGCCACGAGAAACGGGCGCGTGACAAGCAGGACGCCGAAGTAGTAGCCACAGGCAACGTGTATGTTGCCAATCATTTGTTGGCGATGAGCTGGCTTAGGCTTCTCTCCTCTGTCCGGGCTGATGCTTTCGCGGAGGCCTTCTGGCAGCGCCTTGGCCCAATCTCTCAGAGATTGAAGGAGGCCCTCGGCGGTTTCCAAGTCTAGTGAGGTGGGCCTCGTCAGGGCCTGTGAGATGGTCTCGATGAGAGAACAGAGGTTGTAGTTAGCACTCACGGCCAACTCGGCGTGGCTGTCTCTGGCCGCGTCCATTGGAACCTGTGCGGGGTTTTGTTGTGTAATGAAGGTAAAGGCAACGCTGCTAGGCCGCCCGAGAATGGCATTGCAATGAAGGTCCAGGATTCTCAGACTCGTCCAGGTACGACGTCTGAGATTCGGGTAAGAATTTGAGCTTCGAGGCACGGTGCATTGGTTTCATAATGATTTCGGATACTAACCTAAGTTGATTGTGTTCTGGGGGTAATGTTTCGTTCAGTTCGGCGTGGTGCAGGCCCAGGATCGTGGCAGCCTTGGCCGCGATGCCGAGGTAGAGCAGTGCAGTGTTTCGCCGGCACGCACAGAACATGTAGAAGGCCAGGAGAAGGAAGTTGATGACCATGAAAATAGTGGGTTCGTGCAGCATGTCTCTAAAAGCGAGCTCCTGTGCCCGAGAGAAATAGGTGCGTGAAACTCGCGCGTCGAGTTCCCCGTGGCCGCGGCACTGTGCCCCAATGGCGATCATGGCATACAGAGTGACTAGCCTGTCTTGCATGTGGGACATTGCCGGGTCATCCACAGGAATAGCATGTGTGCTCTGGAGATCAATGAGGCTGTACAGTCTGTCTTCGGCGAAAAGATGAACGAAGCCACTGGACTGGAAATGGTGTAAGCTGTATGCGTTATCACACATGTTAAACATGCAACTACTGACGAACTACTAGTTCCAAAACCATCTACTGTACGTGGGCCCCAAGCATATCCAAGACGACAGAGGCGTTCAACGCGAAATGGCTCACCACGATCGAGCGGAGAGATTGATCGCTGAATTCAACGCCAATATGGACCGTCGAAAGCGACTTACTCCAGAAGAGAGGCTTGAAGAGGATGGAAAAGGACTTTCGTCGACCCTGAAGAGGAGTCCCAACACTCTTCTAATCCTGCAGTATACTCCACAGCCCGTGTTTCGCAGGGCCCGATGTCGTGCGCAGGAGTGCCTCTATGGCCCCTCCGATGGCGATTACGCTGCCGAAATTCGAGACAAATACCGTATCGCACTCGAATGGGATGGTCGATCGCAAGCCGAATATTACCATGTTCGATGCATGGAATGCATGATATCCTTGGCGCCCCTGGCCTGTGTTCAGTTCAAACTCGAGGGAAAAGTCCTGTGGAGATGAGCGAAGACCCAATGCGCAATGCGAGGCTTATCTCCGGAACAGTCAGAGCCACGTCGCAAGTCTTTTCGCCTTCTCACTTGATCGATCACCAACTATCGCACGACACTCGAGATGTGCTGCAGCATCCACACTCAATGCCCACCACAACAGCCATTCAAAATCGCATCGCAGAACGCCCTGCTTCAAATCCCCGATCAGGGTCTCAGAGCCATTTTTCCACCCAAGAACCCTCAGCCAGTCCACAACATGATCGGCAGTTAGAGCTTAGCCCAAGCCAACAGCCCAAGCTGCCATCGCCAGAACCAAGAGAGGAGGCGAAGACGAATGATGGCGGCCTTGGCTCCGTACAGCAACCTTTGACGCAAGACCTGTCGCCTTTTCAACCACACAGTCTAGAACCAATTTCTGGCGCAATAGAGACACCCTGCTGTCCACAATATGGCAACTCCCCGCCACACCCGCCTCAAACAGTGCCAGATCCAACAGTTATTCAAAGATATGGAACTTCAATCCAGGAAGCGCCAAGCAGCCAGCAACTTCTCGAGAGTCCAAAGACCGGTTTGCCCCATCAGCCCTCGCCATCGCCACCATCAAACGTGATCATGGTGGGAAGAGTTCCAGCCGCATCTACGAGCATACCACAGGCGGTGCCAGCCCAACAGGACCACTCGTCGCCCCGCACGAGGCTTCCAACGCCCATGACCGCCGAAAATACGCTGGTAAAATGGGAGAAAATGAGGTAATAACGCAGCGACAACAGTGACAGGAAGGAGCGCGTGGCGGGGGCAATTTAAGAGGGTTTGTTTGTGAACTTCCAAGTGTGGTGTATCGGTTTCGAGTTATCGAGCAGAGAGGAGCAGTATGAACGGTGGTTGGGAGTCTACAGCATGCCGTGGTTGGGCAAATTTAGTGGGTAACGCACCAAGCCGCTGACTGAACATTGACGTTGGTCCTAACGGCACGCTCCGGCCCACGCTACAGTTTAACCCTATCCGTTGTATGTGCACACATAGCGCGCATGCCGACCATGACTCTTAGCTCGGGCTCCGATTTGGTGACATCATAGCTTCCTCGCCTAAGGATACAAAACAACCCCTAGATACTGCATATAAACGGACCAAATTAAACAATTATGGACCAGATTTTATGCACCTGGAATTTAATCGACTCATAAATTTGACCCTGCCATCTTCACCATGGTAATCGTTATTCATATATTTAGATCCGACTACACTCACAAGCATTTGCCGCCAGCCACGGACTTGCCAGTCCTCTAACCTCAGCTGATCGTACAGCCATTGAAGTGGTGTGCGGCCGGCAAGTTGCTCACGACGATGTCGATTGAGGAGGTTACGCAGGTCGTGCCGGGTAGTAGCTTGGACATCGGGGTCAGAGTGGGTCTGCAATTCTGAAAGAATGCGCATAGGTTGCGTGCCCGTATTCCAGCGGCTGATAATACTATCTTTGAGCTTCATAATAGCCTCTTTCCGGTATCGAGAAAATGCTGCTGGGGCCGAGAATGGGTGGTTATGTTCAGCGTTCTACATAAGTAAAGTAAGTAAAATTTTCTGGCTTACTTACTTACTTACTAACGATATCCATACTTACTTGCCACCCCGAACTACTTACTTACTTTACTTACTTACTTGCAAGTAAAGTGGAACCATATACAATAGCCAATCCTCTTACAGCATTGCGTCCTGATGCCCCCTTGGTTTTGCCCAGGAAATCGCACCAGTGCGAGCCCAGTTTCGGAGGCATTGCAATGCCTCCACAGTAACCCAGTGCAGGGCGTTCCTTTGTGAAGATATGGTGAGCTTTGCGGCACTGAAAACACGTTCATTCTCGCTGGACATGGCTGAGATCGAAAGTAAGTCCATTGCCATATTGAATAACCGTGGGAACTGAGTCTTGCGGCCAAGCCACCACTGGAGCAATTGCTCTTCTTTGAAGTCTTCCTCTGGAACCATTTGTAAGTATAGGTTGATCTCATCCGGAACTTCTTTCCTGGCCTTCTTGGGGAAATTTGCAGTGCGCAACAATAACTTTGATCCATGAAATGCCGGAGGGGAGTCTGGAGACACTGGTGCCTGATTACCTTGAGCATAGTGCCTATCAAAGTAATCTCTGAAGTCCCGAAGGATCGAGTCTACTTGGTTCGGTAGCCTAAGCTGCAGGAACCCAATGCCGTATCCTGGGTGTAATATCATAGCTGCCCAGTAAACAACGCTCCGCTCCATCAAATTGCGGTATTTGTCGAGTTTTGACATTGCATACTTGATCGAGTGTTGTATGAAATGTAGCCCATCGTCGGACAACTCGAAGGGCTCAGGATCTGGGTCGTTGTCTTCGAATTGTACCGAGATCTCTGCTTGGTATAGTGGAGAACTCGGTTCTCTGCTGGTAGTCGATTCCATGGTTGAATATCTGCCCCGGGTAGATACGCCAGTGTCCTGTTGCAGCCCTCCCTGTTGCTCTCTCTCTCTGCCATCAGTAGGCGCAGCAACTATGATACAATCAAGTACTGGCTCTTCGAGAGTGATCCTCGGCGCCCGATACGGCGCAGGGATAAGGTTGGAAGAATACCGCTGTCGCATTTCAGATAGATGGTCCTTCAAGAGATACATTGTGGGAAGTACCTCTGCAAATCTAGGAGTGCGACCCTCAAAGTGCTTGGTATACGTGAGGTAAGGCTGTAGGATTTCGATGATCTCGGCGAGTACTACCCAGTCTTCACAGCTAAGAACGTCCTTGGCGGAGACCCTTTTTTCTTCCTTGGGGTCAAGAAGACTAATCTTGCAAAAGACATCGATAATATCCCGAAGTCTGAGCGCACGATGGACCATCAAATAGACAGAATTCCATCGCGTATCATTATCTGCCTTGACCATCAAGCCTTTGAGAGTGTCGTCGACAAACCATACTCCCAATTCGGCCATGATTGATTGGTCGATCTTGCCACTCGTAATGGATAGGAAAAGCTCCCTACGCTGAGGGTTTCTTCTGATCCAGTGGACCAGATTATGGAGTTTTCCAATAGGGCCTCTTTTTCTCCATTCACAGAGTAATTCGCGTTCTTTCTTCTGGTCTTTCTCCGCAATGTGACTGTCGAATATGTCACTAGAATCGCCCTCTAAGAAGGCCTTTGCCGATAGGTTGAGGATATGACCAACACAGCGGATTCGCCGCTCGCTTTCCAAAATCTCAAGCTCAGTAGTACTTGCCCGGGGGTTGAACATCTTAAGCAAAGCCCGGACACAAGTATCGCATGGATCAGCGTTATCTGCTGTGAAGAACCCAATCTTCTTTTCCAAGCCGTATTTCTGGATGACCTTAGCCATCAAGATGGCCTGATTTTCGCCACCGTGACTGCCAGAGAGCTTCTCTAGGCTGATAAGGCGGAATTGTGGTGTCCCGGCTATGTCAACATAGTACGCTATCACCGAAAGGATAGCAATACCATTAGGCGAAGTCCACATGTCAAAGGAGGTATGAACATTCGACAAGGCTTTATTCATCTCATCCTTTAACATCCTCGTGTGTTCTTCGAATTCTTGTAAGATCCACCTTCTTACGGTGTTTCCCGACGTCGGCAGAACTTCGATAACAAACTCGTCATCTAGGAAGGCAAGAAGCTGTCGAAATAGCTTATGTTCAACGCCGTGAAGAGGGATATTGGCATCCGTAATCCAGCCGAGAAGAAGCCGCTTGAAGATGTCTGCTCTACTCTCAACGATCAGCGGCCTTCTTTTGGCGGCTCTCTTTTGCATATCAAGGACCGATGCAGAGGATGACGGAGTCGGAGATGTTCTATTCGACGATTCGGGCTCTGAATCAGGACCGTTGTCGTGTGCAGTAGATGCCTTATATATATGATGGTCGTTGTTCAAGTGGTAGATCGGGGAGGTAGTTGCCTTAGCCTCCAATATCTTAACCTGGTTCCGTGCGTCACATAGACCACAAACCCAGTATCGGCCACCTGCTTTGCCGTCGTCGCTAAGCCTGATGACGTATTTGCCGTACCGAAGGATCCACGAAAGGCTTCTCCTTCGCTTTTTGTGTATCCAGTCCTCTAGGACATATCGGAGGCCGTCGATGTATAGCGAAGGGAGTGAAGAAGGTTGAGCGACGTCGAGATGCTCAGGCCGAACGGTCGCCAGTTGGCTCGCTACGCTTCTCGTGCGCCGAAGGTTTGAAAGGGCACCATTGCCAGCCACGGACTGGGTCGTCTCGAAGGACGAGGACGAGGAAGTTCCCGCAATGGATTCTTTGTCAGGCATCTCGAAAATAGAGCGAAATACGGTATCCAGGTTCGGGGATATCAGCTGCGTCACTGCACGGTCGCGTTCCTGCAGCAGATTGTTGCGTGATAAGGACCAACTGTGGGAAGGAATCCTGTCAGACAATTGGCTCAACAGGGATCAGAGATGGCACCAGTCAATTGATGAGAAATATCTCAGGAACAAAAGAAATTGAACAGCCATGTGTTCAGGTACGGCTATTTAAGCTCATGTCGTTAGGATTGGAGCCCTTGATGCGACAAGCCGGATGTGAAACCGGATACATGACCCCGATCTATGGGCCGCGTTTCACATCCGATCGCACGGCGCTTCCGTTTTGCCCCACTTACTTGGATCTTACTTACTTACTTGCTTCTTGGAGGCTTTACTTACTTACTTGGCTGCGGGGCTTACTTACTTACTTATTACTTACTTACTTGGTTACTTACTTGCAATTACTTTACTTATGTCGAACGCTGGTTATGTTCGCTAGCCTTGTCGCCGTTTACACCCTCCACCACCCAGACCGCACTGCCGGGCCGGGTGACCAGCCGAGCAGCGATTTTGTAGGGACAGTCTGTCATCTGAGTGCTAGTTTTCCTCTTCTTGGTCACGTGTACCCCGGCAGCTGACTGCGAGGCATACTTCCGGCCCTTACAGCAGCGATATACCGCTCTGCGAGGGTTGGAGGAGTTGGGCTTCTTAGTGTAGACGACGAGGCTGAAGCCGGCAGCCTTGGCGGCGGAATGTAATTCCGTCTCCGTGGCGGCAAGGCTGAGAAATTCACATCCGATCAAATGCTTCATTTTAGTGGCAAGGGCGTTGTGGTGACGGCTTCAAATTGGGGGTTATTGTGTGTTCGATTTTGTGTGTGGACGCAGGTAACGTGGGCTGGACAGAAAGTGAGGGGTTTTGGTGTGAAAAGCCGATACCGGTGTCCAGCCCCAATGAGGTGGGTCCAGCCACAAAATGGGTTGCAAATTACTCCAGGGTGGCAGCTTGATAACCACTCTCTTTATGTGTGGTTATTGCTTCTTGAGGATGCTGAGGCGCCCGTGGATCCTACAGCAGAGGGAAGGGCTGAGCAAGAAAATTATGGGCACGGTCACGTGATAAAAGCGTCCGGAAAGGACACGGTGTCCTCTATGACTCACCTCCGACGAGAATCGCCACGCGACGAAAGTTCGCCTCTTGCTCTGTATTAACACGACGATGGATGCGGACTCTGCGGATGATTGGTTTAGTGACGATGAGAACGAGCCTCGCATTTACCACGACTCGAGTCTCGGGAATCAGCCCGCTTACCATGCAACAGCCCCTCGGCGAAGCCAGCTGCGACCCGCCCGAAACCAACTACCGTTTGTGCCTTACGCCGACTGGATTCCAGGCGAGTCCTACATCGAACAGCCGCCGACCTGTATACATTACATCCTGGAATGGAAATTTACATTTAAAAATAGAAGCATTGCAAAGCAAACGGAGGAGGAACTTGTGGTGGGTCCCAACGATTTTTGGAATGAAGAGCTCTTGTCAAAGGTGGAGGAAATTGCCAAAAGCAAGCCTTGCAAGCCCGGGTCTACGACCGTGGTTATGTCCGTGAACGATCGATCCGAGCCAAATATAACCAAGCGTTTCAAAGAGCTGGGAATCGATTGGCTAATTGTAGAGAAACAACTGCATGCATGGAGCCACCTACTTCGCATCGGGAAGAGGCTGAAGATCATTGTCTCATTCGACTATGTGGAGAGCGACAGGACTACGGGCACCACTGGAAGAGGGGTTACTAGTGCTCGGCTTGCCGATCAGGAGATCCGATCCAATGCAGAGCAGGCTGTTTTGGATGTACCTGCATCCTGGAAGCATGTTTTCCGAGTGATGAAATGCCCCGGACCTCGGTGCGATCGTGGACCATATTGCTGGCAGGATCTCGGGACCAAGAGGCATTACAAACTCTTAGGCCATCACCTGAGAACCCTCGTCAGGCTCGTGCAGGGGGGTGGTAAGCTCGACACACATGATGATGTCCCAGAAGACATTCGCACGCAGCTTGTTGCCCAGGAACAACAACATGCAAATCGTAAGCGCAAGAGACAAGACTCGTGCTCTGAACCAGCAGGCTGTCCAGCGCCTATGGTTATTAATAATTATATCCCAGCTTATGCTGGCCAGGATATGGCGGATGGCTCAAGGAGATCCACCCCAAGCTTGTCAGACGGGTCATCTTCGAGATCCTCCTCGTTCAGCGTACCTGGACCGCGAGATGATGCAGTCGAGGCATACTGCAGGTGGCAGTGCTCAAAGGTTAGTAGAACGGAACCAAAGAGACACTACGAGCTGGCTCGTGACCTTTCGCTAGAAAGGGGCCTTGATCTTGAGCTTCTTCATGAAGATAATGATGCACAATTTTACATAGACCACGGGGTATTAGAGGGCGTGGCGCGCCGCTGGGTTCGGGACATAGAAGCTTTCGTTGATCAATATATTATTGCGTTATAGAAGTATGGCGCCTCTATTTTATTCTGGCGGTTCTTCAATACAAACCCCAGCCCAGCGAAAATGACCCTCCGCGCTAGCCTTTCGGCTGCCGACCACATCCACGCACTCTTCCAAGAAGAGCTGAAAATCTCGCTGGATGAGGTTCACCTGATCTTGCCACACCATCCTAATGTAGTTTTTGAGTTCCCCAAAGAATCGCTCTATGGGGTTAAAGTCAGGAGAGTAGGGTGGAAGGTAAAGCAATACGACGCCCGCATCTCGGCACAACTGTGTTACTTTCTCCGTGTGGTGAAACGATGCATTATCCATGATCAGGACAGATCTTGGGCCAGGCCATTTGCCACAGTATGGCAAGAGTTCCTCAATAAAACCCTCAAAGATTTCAGCATCGGTTGATCCATCATATACTCGAAAATGAATAACACCCTCTTGGGTATAGGCGGGCAGGACTTGGAGTCTTTGTCCACGGTGGAAATGCTTGACTTGAGCAGGCGTGACCCCAACAGGAGCCCAGCCTTTGTTTCTAGTCCCGATACTTCTATCGCTTCCAGACTCGTCTATGAAAACCATCTGATAGGAGTGGTAAAAAGATCTTTCGTAGATGTGCTCCTCTCGTAGATCCTCATTCCGCTCCTTGGCAATAACATTTGCCACCTTATGAGACCATCTCGCCTCTTTCAGAGCTCGGCTAATGGCAGACTCTGACACAATGACGTCAAACTCCTTATGAAGGAAGGTGACCATTTCACGGATATTCATGCAAGAGGTGACGGTGAGTTCGGCACGCAACGCGGTCATCATCAGAGGAGAAATTGTTTTAGGTCGACCGACGCCGTTCGAGGGGGCTTTCGCTGCTCCGAAGAGGAGCATGTTCGATCGGATGTGGCGTACTGTGCGGGTGGTACATTGGTTGACTTCGGCGATGTCTTTGTCTGTAAGCCCATTGTCGCCATCTAACTTACTCTGTATCATGTGCTCAATAGACAGGCGGGTAGTAGGGTGAAGGTTCGGCGCCATCGTAGTCCAGTTGTGGTGTGGAGGGGATTGCTGTGGCCATTTCCAACCACAGCGGATTCAGTGAGTCTCGGAACTCGGGTGGACTTAAACCCGAAAGCCACGGGTCTGGACTACGTTGTGCTCCACGGTCCTCTTTACGTGTAATTGGCCCGCTTAATCGGAAATTTGTTCATCCGCGCATTGTGCCCCTTGTGAAATAGCGCAAGAATCCACTTGAACGCAAGTCCTTACCCCGCATCTCGCTTCAACACATCCTTCGAAAGAAGCTAAGACGATAACTACTTTTGCCTGGATCTAAATACGATCTACCGATCTGCCGATGTCACTAGATGACTGCCTATCATCAAGGATGCAACTCGACAACCCTGAGCTTTACACCATAGGATGGATTGCTGCCCTCCCCATCGAGCGCGCAGCAGCCACAGCGTTATTTGATGACTGCCATGAAAACCCTAAAGATTTCGATCAACCTCGATCCGACCCGAATTCGTACGAGTGGGGCCGCATAGGCAAGCACAATATCGTGATCGCTTCACTTCCTGACGGAGACTATGGGACGACCCCTGCGACAACGACAGCATCAAACCTGATCTCCTCCTTGCCTCATATTCGGATCGGTTTGCTGGTGGGCATTGGGGGAGGTATCGCTCAACCTGAGCAGGGCCGAGATATCCGACTCGGTGATGTTGTAGTGAGCCGACCTGATGGAACTACTGGTGGAGTGGTCCAATATGATCTAGGGAAGGCGAAGTTGGATCAAGCCTGGGAGCTGAAAGGGTCTCTTAACAAGCCTCCCCGGGTTCTTCTCCATGCCCTGGCGAGCTTGCGAGCAAAGTATGAGAGAAGACCATCGCAGATTCCTGATCTCCTCCAGAGGATGTATACGACCAATCCCCTCATGACGAGACCAAAGACCAATTTCACTCATCAAGGGTTTGAGAATGATCATTTATTCCCATCAACCTATGACCATATCGGAGGCAATACCTGCGACAAGTGCGACCATTCCCAAGAGGTCGAGCGAGATCCACGAGATTCTACTGATCCAGAGATTCACTATGGAGTTATCGCTTCTGGAAACACACTCATCAAGGATCCTAGCACTCGTGATAGGATCTTAGAGGTTGCCGGAGAGCAGTGTATGTGTGTTGAAATGGAAGCTGCCGGTCTGATGGACCACTTTCCCTGCCTCGTGATTAGGGGTATCTGTGATTATGCGGATTCGCATAAAAATGATCGATGGCAGCGGTATGCGTCTGCTACGGCAGCTTCATTTGCGGTGGAGCTGCTTGGCCATATCCCTACTAGGGAGCTTGAAGCCACACGGCGGGTGGTTGATATCAAATCTCGTTAGTTTTCCCCTATTGATCATTAGATAAATGGATATTTACATATTTTTAGTTATGGAGGGTATAAATGGTGTTCAGCTCATGACGCTTGATACAAAGAGGGAAGTCCAGAATGTCAGGTAAGATAGCAAATGTGGCTCTAATATAGACACCGTCACCGATAACTGACAGTCATCCACAAGTATGACCTTGCATAGCGTTGACCAGAAAATGGTCCTAGATCGTCTCCCAGTTGCTGATGGGGCATTCTTCGATTCTCATGGCGATGGACACAATGCGACTTGCCTACCAAATACCCGGGTGAACCTCCTCCGACAAATACATCAATGGGCAAAGGATCCTTGCGCCAAATCTATCTTCTGGCTCAAAGGCATGGCAGGGACAGGAAAATCTACCATTTCCCGGACTGTCGCTCAGTCTTGTGCTGTAACAGGTCACCTTGGCGCTAGCTTCTTCTTCAAGAGAGGAGAGCCAGACCGAGGAAACATGTCAAAGTTCTTCACAACGATAGCGGCCCAACTAGCTCAGAGGGAGCCAGTAATAGTGCCATCTATCGAGGCTGCTATTAATGCTGATCCTTATATTGCCGGAAAAGCGTTACGGGATCAGTTCGATCAACTGATTATACAGCCACTGGGAAATATCCACCCTGACGCAAGGAGATTGGATACTCTAGTGCTTGTGGTTGATGCCCTTGATGAGTGCGATACAGAAACAGACATCAAACTTCTCATCAATCTCCTATCTCGCACTAAGAATTTGCAGTTTCCAAAGCTGAGAATCCTTATTACGAGCAGGCCAGAGCTGCCAATTCACCTGGGTTTTACTAGCATAAAGGGCTCATATCAGGATCTTGTCCTTCATGAGATCCCTGAGGAAATCATTAAGGATGATATCACTGCGTTCTTCAAGTACGAGCTTGCAAGAATCAAGACGGACTACAACTCATCTGTGCCGACAAATCGACAGTTGCCACTCAACTGGCCCGAAGAAGGAAATATTCAACTTCTTGTCAAAATGGCTATTCCTCTGTTTATCTTTGCTGCAACCGTATGTCGCTTCATCGACGACCGCAAATGTGGCAGCCCTCACACGCAATTGGCCCAAATTCTAAGCCACGGAAGCAGCGGTCATAGCTCAAGGCTTCACCAAGCATATGGCCCAGTCCTGAGTTCACAGCTTAAAGAGGTCTTGCAAAAGGATAGGGACAAGATCATCAATGAGTTCACACTTATTGTTGGCACCATAGTCACCCTCGCAAGCCCTTTATCTGTATTGGCCTTATCACAGCTACTTAATATTTCCCCTGATATCGTGGACACAAGACTAGATACACTCCATTCGGTTTTGGATGTTCCAGTGGAGCGTGATTTGCCTGTACGACTATTGCATTTGTCATTCCGAGATTATCTTATCAATCCCGAAGAGAAGAAGACAAATGAGCTCTGGGTGGATGAGAACTCTGCACATTGCAATCTGGGCAAGCAATGTTTGCGTATCATGGACGAGGGTCTCCGCGAGAACATATGCAGCATGTCATTCCCAGGAATGCGTCGATCCACAATTGATTCTCAACAGATCGATAAATGCTTATCTCCGGAACTTCAATATGCCTGTCTTTACTGGGTGCATCACCGAACAGCCATTGATCTTGAGCTGAATAATATGCAAGAGGTCTATGATTTCCTGGTAGAACACTTTCTCCATTGGCTTGAGGCAATGAGCTTCATGGGTCGGACTGTAGAAGGCCTCAGTATACTTAGATCATTAGCAGATTGGCTCAAGGTATAACCCAAGTATGACTTTATGAGTATGAATTTTGCTGACTTCTAGCAGGATAGGGAAGCTTCAAGCCTTTCAAGTTTCGTATCTGATGCGGTTCGATTTGTTAAATTGAATTTCTCAGTGATTGATAAGACACCCTTACAGATTTATTCTTCAGCTTTAGTTTTCACCCCTAGTACAAGCATTATTCGGAGATCCTTCGAGGACCCGATTCCAACATGGCTATCTTTTTGGCCACACATCAATGAAGATTGGGATGCATGCCTCTCGATACTAGAAGGCCATAACAACTGGGTCAGATCAGTGGTGTTCTCACACGACTCAAAGCTCGTGGCCTCGGCCTCGCACGATACGACGGTACGGATCTGGAGCGTCGAGACGGGTAAGTGCAAGCAGGTGCTGGAAGGCCATGGCAAGTCGGTCTCGTCAGTGGTATTCTCACACGACTCAAAGCTCGCGGCCTCGGCCTCGCACGATACGACGGTACGGATCTGGAGTGTCGAGACGGGGAAGTGCGAGCAGGTACTGGAAGGCCATAGCAAGTCGGTCTCATCAGTGGTATTCTCACACGACTCAAAGCTCGTGGCCTCGGCCTCTGACGATACGACGGTACGGATCTGGAGTGTCGAGACGGGGAAGTGCGAGCAGGTACTGGAAGGCCATGGCAAGTCGGTCAGGTCAGTGGTGTTCTCACCCGACTCAAAGCTAGTGGCCTCGGCCTCGCACGATACGACGGTACGGATCTGGAGCGTCGAGACGGGGAAGTGCAAGCAGGTACTGGAAGGCCATGGCAACTGGGTCTCGTCAGTGGTATTCTCACACGACTCAAAGCTCGTGGCCTCGGCCTCTAACGATACGACGGTACGGATCTGGAGTGTCGAGACGGGGAAGTGCGAGCAGGTGCTGGAAGGCCATGGCGACTCGGTCTCGTCAGTGGTATTCTCACACGACTCAAAGCTCGTGGCCTCGGCCTCGCACGATACGACGGTACGGATCTGGAGTGTCGAGACGGGGAAGTGCGAGCAGGTACTGGAAGGCCATAGCAAGTCGGTCTCATCAGTGGTATTCTCACACGACTCAAAGCTCGTGGCCTCGGCCTCGCACGATATGACGGTACGGATCTGGAGTGTCGAGACGGGTAAGTGCAAGCAGGTGCTGGAAGGCCGTGGCAAGTCGGTCTCGTCAGTGGTATTCTCACACGACTCAAAGCTCGCGGCCTCGGCCTCGCACGATACGACGGTACGGATCTGGAGTGTCGAGACGGGGAAGTGCGAGCAGGTACTGGAAGGCTATGGCAACTGGATCTCGTCAGTGGTATTCTCACACGACTCAAAGCTCGTGGCCTCGGCCTCTGACGATACGACGGTACGGATCTGGAGTGTCGAGACGGGGAAGTGCGAGCAGGTGCTGGAAGGCCATGGCGACTCGGTCTCGTCAGTGGTATTCTCACACGACTCAAAGCTCGTGGCCTCGGCCTCCAGCGATATGGCGGTACGGATCTGGAGTGTCGAGATGGGGAAGTGCGAGCAGGTGATTCGCCAAGATCATTATACGCAAGTGCTCTCTTTTACGACTGATAATATTGGTCTTGTCACAGGTAACGGGGTGATTCCTATGGCCAGGGAGTCAATAACCTCCACGGAATCTCTCGCCCTATCACCCTCTTCAGTCCAAACACTTCGCATTGAAGACTGCACTTGGGTTTCATATAGAGGGAAAAATCTATTTTTGCTACCAGCGGAGTGTCGCAATGGGACTACAGCTATATCAGGGGATAATATTGCTATTGGTTGCAATTCAGGAAAAGTGGTGCTCTTGCCATTCCTTTCTAGTGAGCTTGAGCGGTTGATAGACGGGAATTAAGCAAATCCTTTTTCATGCTATAAGTTATAAAATACTACGTCACCCCATGCACATTGGAGCGGCGATGGGGTGCATGGGGTAGCCTCAGCCGAAGGCTGTGTGTCCGCGGGCCGGGAAGCTATTACTAATTACTACTGCATTATCTACGTACTGATCCATTGGCATGGCCATTCTTGGTATTATGTGACATGTACGGATTCTGTGTGAGCACCTGTCGTTTCCTAAGCTCCTGATCCCTCCTCTTCATCTTCATGCCATCCAGGGGAGACCCGTAGACCAGGTGATTACGATCAAATGGTGCATCCAACATCAGACCCTCGAGCGTTTTCACGCGAGAGACAGCCACGTAGCTTAAACCAGTCTGAAAGTCCCGACAGGACAGATCTGTAACTATCATGTCTTCTGTGATGCTTTGTGACTTGTGCACGGTAATTGCGTAGCATACGATCAGGGGAAACTGGGTGCGAGCGCAGAGAATGGCTCCGATGAGGAAGTCCCTCTCCACTGGGAGAATCGGCACAATCTTCCTGCCATCAGCGGTGGTCAGGAATACCGGTCCGCTGTATTTGTCAAACTCCATCATGATAACACAGGGGGGGTCTTGGATGGGGTCGGCCCCAGGTGCCCAGCCGATATCGTAAACTGTGCCGCGAGCGCCGTTGCAGAGGCCAACTGGCTGCCAAAGGTTGGACGTCAGCATCAGACGGGAGCCAATGCATATGGGATCTGCTTCGCAAGGTTGCCCGCCTTGTCATCAGGCGCAGCAGCCGCGCCGGGGCCGACGTTCTTAGCCATGACCTGGATGACTGGCCGGCTGAGGCGGTCGAGGTGATAGTGGTTATATTCGTTCACCCTATCTTTAGTGGCGTATACTCGTAAGGCGTTGACAAACCTTGCGACCTCTTGATCGTCTAGTTTCCCACTTCTACCGCCGATACTGCCTCTTTCGGGATATCGTGCTAAGCAAGAAGTTCAGCATCACGGATTACTGGGATCGTTATGAATGGCAAGGGCGTGGGAGTCCACACAACCACGGCCTGTACTGGATGGAAAATTGCCCCGGAGCCGACATGGAGGACGAAGCCGCTCGTGATGTTTTTGCACGTGGGGATTCCACGACACTGCCATTAACCCCGAGCCGAGTAGGACTATGCCACAGGGTGAGGGTAATCCGCTGAGCGTAGATCCCCCAAGCATAGAGATGACATTCCTGCGGCTCTCGCAAATTGTCAACCGTTGCCAGCGCCACAAGTGCAACACCACGCACTGCTTGCGCGTGAGGAAGAGAACCGGTGACATCGCGAGGGATATGGAGGGCGCTGCTGCAGACATCGAGGCGGCCAACGCGGCCAATCCGGAGAGGGAGTGTCGTTTTGACTTCCCTCGTGCCCTGCGGACGCTTCACTTAGTTAGTGTTGAATGTCTTGCGGAGTGGGGAGACAGAGCTGACATGAGAATTGCACCAACTACGGCATTCCAGGCAGTTCTTGGTGTTCCCAGCAGATTTCCGTTTGCTGACGAAGTCACCAGCCGGTTTCTTCTCGCCACAGCGGGCACAGACAATGGACACTAAGTCATCTTGAAGCCCTTGAGGAGTAGACTTCGGATGCATTACTCAATGACGCAAGACATGAAGATGCGTTGCGTGAACGAAGTTTCCATGCCAAGCGAAATTCCGAGTAAACAAGCCAGGGGGACTGCTAGCTGGCAGGCTAGGCCCACTTTTTATGAGCCGTCGTCCAGTTGCGGTACGTTTTGTGGCCGTCCATACAAAATTTAAACCAATCAGAGACCGAGAAACTTATTAATCCCTGTCTGCACCAAACCCTCATTATTGGGAAAACTTATGGATTAATGTAGAGTCAGCCTTCGGCTGAATAATGCGCACAGCCTTCAACCAGGGGATTCGTACTAACTCCGCACATAGTACCGGGTTTTCCCTTCAATTGAAACGTACGACGACGTTCCGGACTGGCTCCGCTCAACAGAGGTCCAGGACAATATACCGTAGAAACTCGAGAAATTGACGGGCTTGGCAAAGTGGAACAGGCCCGCCAACCCCGCCCGCTATACCCTCAAGGGTTAAAGCCGATGAGGCTCATCGGGATGCCGATATCAGAATAATGCCTCATCCGGGGTGTCAATTTCCACTGTTTTTTGACGATTGAAACGGTCTAACATATCTTCAGGTTGCAAGGATGGTGTTGAGCCCAAAAGATCCGAATATACAGGCGACACCAAAACCCAAGCGAGGTCCAAAGCCTAAGCCGCCTTCTCAGCGGAAATCGAAGCCGTTTTCGCCCCTCAAGCGCAAAGAAGAAACGCACTCTCGTGATAAGAAGGTGCGAGTGTTGCTTTTTCTCCTCAACCACCGCATCTACGATCCAAATCCAAACACCCGGGGCTCTCAACGCGTTCAATTTGCCGATGGATATCGTCAACCTTACATTTCTGAGGCGGCAAAGTGGTTTTTAGTCAGCGAAAATACGGTCCAAAAGTGGTGGCAGCAGCGGGATAAGATCCTCGGCGTTGTTCCCAAGGAGACTGCTTGGAGGCCGCAATGGCCGGAGCTCGAAGATGAGTTATTTAGGCGCTTCGTTCAACAAAGGTCAGAGAAGAAAATCGTTACGGTCTCTTGGTTCCGTACAACGGCCAAATCCCTCTTTGGAGAGCTCTATCCAGAACACGAGCAGCTTTTCGGTTTCTCTAATGGATGGTTCCTGAACTTCAAGAAAAGGCACCGCATCGTTAAACGCCGTATCACCAACCAAGCTCAGAAGACCCCTGAGGAATATCGTGCTATTGTCAATAGCTTCTTACGTTTCCTACGCCGGAACACGCAAAGAAGAACGTCGCCACCGCCGGAAGAGCCCCCCAAGTTCTCCCCCCGGCCGTATGAGAAGATCTCTGATATCCTTGACTCCCCACAACGCCGCTTTCATAACAATTGCATCCTCAACGTCGATGAGACTCCAATACCATTTGAATATCTCGACGGGTCAACATATGCGTTATCCGGCGAGAAGACAGTGTCAGGCAAGACCGACAGAAGTGGTTGGAGCAAGAGGAAAGGCACCCTTATTCTCCCAATCTTCGCTGATGGATTTGGCCGGTTAAAGCCAAAGCTTATCTTCGAAGGAGCTGAGCCACCAAAGGGAAAGATTCTACAGAGAGAGGGGCATCTTTATCATCCAGGAGTCACAGTTGAATTCAACCCAACAGCCTACAATAATGAGAAGCTGTTCCTGAAGTGGCTGAACGAGGAGGTTATCCCCTACAAAAGGCCATACAGGGAATTCATGCTTGTTATGGATGTGGCTAGCTTTCATAAGACTGACAACGTCACGATGCTACTAGGCCAGTCAAAGATTCTCCCGGCTATGATCCCTCCCGGCTGTACGAGTCTTCTTCAGCCTCTCGACGTATCTATCAACAAGCCATTTAAGCAGTGGTTACAGCAATTTGCAGATGAATGGATAGCTGAGAGAGACAACGACCCGGTCCGCAGTTCCAAACCGTGGACTCCCACTGAGAAACGAGTCATGACAACACACATAGTGGCCAAGGCGTGGGAACAGCTCCAGGAACGGCCTGAGATGGTTAAGAAGGCGTTTTATAGTTGCGGAATCGGCCTACGGCCTGATGGAAGCGAGGAGAATTTGATCAGCATTAAAGACATAAAGAAGGAAGAGATTGACTTCACCAACTGGGAAATTGCATCAAATCCCGCCGGGGGAGAGGATCAACACCAAGAAATCGCTGCTGTGTACGATGGAGTGGAACTGGGGCTTCCAGGAGACGACCTCATCGAGTCACTGACGTCTCTTTCTACAGAGGAATTGGCGCGAATGGCCTCAGAGAGGGGACTGACTGTCGATCACACAAGGAACAATGTCAGGGAGGAACTCATACGTCGGCTTGTGGACATATATACATCTTCTCAAAGCGAAGAACCCTTAGAAACAGAGGTATATCTGTCGCTGGGGACTCCCGTGCCTGATTAGTAATACAGTCTGACCAATGAGAGGCCACATACAGACGATATCAATGCAGCCGGCTGTGTTGAGGCCTTTTTTTTTTTTTTTTTGCAGGCTGTTGAGGCGTTGTTTTGAGAGCTATTTTTGAGATCTTTGAACAGAGGGATTGAAGTCGGATGACGAGAAACGCACCTTTCCTAATTGGGTATAGCGGGAGTGGAAGTTAGCTCCGTTCCACTTTGCCAAGCCCGTCAATTTCTCGAGTTTCTACGGTATGTTATCCAATCTGGTTTGCATCAAGTCTCCTCGTGTCCATGGCAAACTTAATCGCCGCCCGCACCGCCCGTAGATCAGGTGCCCATTTTGGACCATCTGATGCCGCCTTTCCTCCCAAAAAGAACGAGAGGTTTCCCCATCTTTGCCTGTCCGATCCTTCGCATGCCTTCCCGCTGTGCATCCCACTTCGTACACCGGAACAGAAAATGTTCCATCGTCTCTGCTGCTTGTCCACAGTCGCACATGTCCGATTCCACTGCTCCAATCCTGTGCAGGTAGCTGTTAATCCTAGCCATTCCTGTGCGCAGCTGTGAGAGCATGTCTGATTCGCGTCTCTTCAGTCCATCGTACAGGGGGCGGGTGTGGGTGCCTGGTAACGCTTTGTCGATACGCTTCGAATAGTTTCCGACCCTATCGGGCAGAGTCTTCTGCCGTTGCTGCTGTGCGATGGCCAGTCTTATCCGCGTGGAGCGAGCTTGGTATGCTGGTTTCTCCGGTCTGTGTTTTCTTCGTGCGGCTCTTCGAGCTTCCGCCTTTGCCTCGCAGCCCATGGTGAAGTCTTTGTCTCCAGATGGTACCCACAGCATCTTGACGATGTTGCCGCTTTTCTGGAGCCGTTCGGCGTGCTTGTGGATCTCTTTAACGGTACATTGCCCCGACTGCTGTCGCGGTTGTGCAATCACTTCCAATGCTGATCGGCTGCTCGTCATAACGGTCAACTATCGATGTTGAAGTCCATCCGGCATGCATCTTAGCGCCATCGCTATAGCTTCCAGCTCTGCCGTGTACACGTTCTGATCGTCTCGAGCCGATCTTCGCCCAGTCTGTTGCCCAGGGTATCACAAACGATGCCGCCCATGCCTACCTTTCCTGCCTTCTCAGAGGCACTGGTTGCCACCAGGATGCCCTCCATCGCCGTTACTTTAGTCACCCTGTGACCATCAACGTTCCTGATTATATCCTTCGGGGGCTTGGTCAGACGTAATGCTCTCATTTTGCCAACGCTGACCGCCTAACTTTCTGGCCACAAAGCCACCTTCGGCCGAGTTTTTCATTCAGCCGATCCGACTCTTCCATGGTTGTTGATCGTATGGCATGTACGCCAATATGTGGAATGCCCGACCCCCTTGAAAGGGGGGTCATTGTCACGGGGCGGTGCCAGGTACGTTTGGCATTAGACAAAGCCGCAGCACTTCAGCTGGTCTTCTAACAACGAGCCGGCTTTGAACCTTAACGTCGTCGTGTCGATGGGTCCTTGAAAGCTAGCGCGGGGAGCGATGGTGGAGAAGAAACTACCTGCGTGCCTTAAAGACCTTTCTGCAACGCTGAGGTATTAATTAGTACCTAAAGCTAGGAGAGCCTGAAAGGGACTATATAGATGAAGGCTATATATACGGTTGGAAATACATCTGTCCACGGACCTGTGCCAGCTTTCCATACGAGATTTCCCACGACCTGACGACCGACTCGTCCCCATCTACGACTTTGCGACGGAACTGCAGTTAGTAAGGGTGGAGCTGTACGTCGAAAAAGAACCATTGGCTGTCCCACCCTTCAATGTCGGGGAAAGGGTATACATGTATTGACAATGGTATGTCGAGGTCGTTTCGCCCGTCAAGGAGTTCTGCATGCTCTCCCCCTTGCTCGTCGAGGTACGTCGGCCTAACGAACTGCAGGCAAACCGCCCCGACGAGGTTATGACCTCGAATGAGCTGCCTATCGGCCGAAGTGATTACCAGACACCGGATAGACTGACGTCATTGTCACTCCCCTCCAGCATGGTAATCAAGCCCGAATCTCCTCCCGCACCTTCACTCTCCCTCTCCGTTGCACTTATTTCTCGAAGCGCTTGGAGACGGTGCCCCAGTTGATGACGTCCC
Organism: Dactylonectria estremocensis; assembly: GCA_020744375.1. Classification (NCBI taxonomy): domain Eukaryota; kingdom Fungi; phylum Ascomycota; class Sordariomycetes; order Hypocreales; family Nectriaceae; genus Dactylonectria; species Dactylonectria estremocensis. The sequence goes on from JAGMUU010000065.1 coordinate 83,371, forward strand.
AGATGGCGCTAAAGTACTCGGCCTTGCGGTTCTGGTACTGGAGGTAGTAGGCGTGCTCCCAGGCGTCGATGCCGAGGAGGGGCTCCAGGTTGCCGGTGACGGGGTCCTGGTTGGCGCGGGTGACAACGCTGAGGGTGCCGGATGTCTTGTCCTTGACGAGCCAGGCCCAGCCGGAGCCCTGGATGCCGGCGAGGGCGGCGTTGGTCTGCTTCTGGAGGGCGTCGAAGGAGCCAAAGTCCCCGTTGATGGCGGTCAGGAGCTTGCCCTCGGGCTCGCCACCGCCACCCTTGCCATTGGGGGCGAGGTTCTCCCAGAAGAGCGAGTGGTTGACGTGGCCGCCGCCGTGGAAGTTGATCAAGGGTGCCTGGGCGACGACGGCCTTTGCGTCGCCCTTGGCGTTGGCATCGGCGAGGGCCTCGAGGGCGGCGTTGAAGCCGTTGACGTACGTCTGGTGGTGCTTGGAGTGGTGGAGCTCCATGATCTGGCCAGAGATGTAGGGCTCGAGGGCGCCGTAGTCATCTGGACACCTCAGGTCAGTGACTGGGTTTGAGAAGAACCGGGGAGAGGGGGAGAGAGCTTACAGGGGAGGTCGGGGAGGGTGGCCTTGCCGCGGACGAAGCTGGTCGAGGCCATGGCGGCGAGGGGCTTGACAGCGCGGGCGCGGAGGCCGGCGCGCAGGACGGGCGTGGTGCGCAGGAGGGTGGGCGACATGGTGATGGCGATGAAGGTGTATTTGGTCGACTTCCAAACTATTGACGTGGGGGTTACTTGTCAGCCCGGCTCTATATCAACGAATGGAATCAAAGAAAAGAGAATTAATTGCCAGTTGGATTCTACTTCAATCGATATCCAAGGCGAGATAGAAGGGACACCATACCGATGGAGGCAGGAGGGCAACGAAGTGATTTTAGAAACGTGGTGGTGCTCCGTCGGCAATGATGTCAAAATATCCAAGATTCGGAATTGGGGGAGGGATCAGAAGAAAGCGGATATGCCGAGCTTGATGAACTCAGCGTTTCGTCATTCGCCTCGGGAGCTTGGGCCACTTTTGGGTGTCTCACGGGGTTTGTGTGAGAGGAACCCACACAGGACTGGTTAAAACGTGGGCCTGAACAAACAGGTCCGTAAGGCCTGCTCGCTCAGGAAGGGCCAGACGTTCAGTAAAGGCGGCCACGTATTGGCGTCGATAGTTTGTTGTGTCTCTCTGTTGTAATGACGATGTTGAGGAGTAGCCCGCAGATTGACTTCTAGCACTCTTATTCTAGAAACTAATAGACGTCATATCATCACTATCGTCAAATCCTTGCCATCCTGGTGGCAGCCGATCAGGTTCGGCGCCTCTCGGCAATTAGCGAAGGAGAGCGTGCATGTTATCAATGGCTCGTGCTCCAGAGACACCTGCTTGACCATTCGCATCATTTTGTATGGCTTATGGAAGTATGGCGGGGTCGGACACGTAGATCTAGGTGGTGTAGAGCTACTCACAAGCGAAGACACCTGGTGGCATCCCGGATATATGAGGGGATTTTCTTGAAGTATCTTGGATTAAGGGCCTATGAATCCATCTGGGTTTGACTTAACTGAGATGTCTTGGGGCTACTTCCCCAAGAATCCGTTGAGAACGATGACAACGAGCCCTGTGAGTATTGTGGAGGCGTGGGCATACTTGCAAGCCCCACAATGCCAATGGGTAGAGTCATTCAGTGCTGTGCTACACGGGGGGGACAGATACGTACCACGCAATCGACTCTGAATTTCAGACCAAGCGAACCGTTACACATTGGAGCATGCATGTACGACCAAGAAATGCGGGCAACATCACATGCTGGTTGATGCCCATATTCTTTCTGAAAGCTTGAAAATACGCCCACCAAATATAAGCCAACCTCCGTAATCAGGCAAAGACTGGTGAATTTGCGTGATGTCATCGGCTCAAGCCTTGGTCGTCAGGACAATGTGGCGATAGTACGTCAGCGTGACGTCGCTAGTTGCTCCAGGGGAACATTTAGCTGTAGAGCCAGGAGCAGCCCATGCAAGAAATGCCAAACCAAAATATTTCACTGAATCTTCAAATTTCGGTAATATTCGAAACGTTTTCCTGCGAAAATTCTTCATTATGCCCGACCTCGTTCCGACGCGACGCCATCGGAGTTTGGCGAGCAGGAACCTTGTAAGTCTATCAGTATAGATCAAAGGGGAAGAAAGAGTGTACTTGCATTCCCCGAGCCGCGTGAGCAATTTCTTTCTTGGCCTCCTCTTGCAAGCTTTTGTTGCGTCCAACGACTCCAGACATGCGAGGTAAACAACTGTCGAGATACATACGAATATCTTCATCCACGGCACTAACTGGTAACTCGATACTGTCTTCAAAGTTGCGTCTAATATCAGGTAGATCTCTCGATGTCACGAAAATGTTTACTCCACTGACGGCCTGTAACTTCTTGATCTCGGACAGAAACAGGGCTCGCTGACCGTTAGAAGTTTGGAATTCGTCAAGGGGATCAACAACAATCAAGACTCTCGAGTAGATATTGCAGACAGACTGCAATGTGCTGGACAGCTCGTCGAGCAGAGGCCGTGTTCCCTTTGATTTGTGGGCTTTATAAAGACTCTCCACGCTTTCGGGCAATGACGGCCGGTTTTGTGCGAGTTGCTTCAAGATGTTTGCCAGGAGAGCATCCGCATTCTGTTCTTCATGCTGCTTGTAGTTTAAGTAGACGTAAGCAATCCTGACAGTATCATCGGATTGAAATTGTTGATCAAGTGTGCGATGACGATCGACGCGAGAGTCGTTTTACCGGCACCAGGAATTCCTGGACTGAACAGTGTCATTTGTTTGGTCTGTAGCCACTCGTTGAACTGAGTGGAGTTCAGAAACCACTGTCCCGTGCCAACTTGGTGTCGTTTGATATGGTAGACCCGCTGTTTCGCATAGTCAACCTGACTGAGCCAGTCGAGGATGTACTGATGCTCTTGGTTGCGTTGTTCGGAGTGGATCTTGTTGACTGTAGTCGCCACTTCCTCGAGTTGATGGCTCAAGTCTAAAGCAAACGGAACACATTAATGACAATCAAATTGAGGGATGGCTCGGAAACACAACAGAAGAAGATTCTCGGTAAGTGATTAAACACTCCAAACCTGACACATGGGAAACCATCCATTCCATCAAATATCAACAAGTCCAGTACAGAATAAAATATGTATCAAGAGGAGGTATAGGCCTTGCTGTTGATTGTCGGCATATGCTGGACTTCCTGTGGAGGAACAGTAGACAATAGCTCCTTCGCAAATGCTGCCGCCACGGCTGCCGCGTGCTCTTGCCACGCCTTGTTCTTGTGAGAATCGGCATAGTCGCATATCCCACGGATTATGACACATGGAAAGTCATTCATGAGACCTGCCGCCTCCATCTCGACGCAAAGAACGCGTCCGCCCAGGCTCCGATTCAGATCGTCCCGGAATCCGGCGTCCTTGATGACTCTGTTGCCGGATGCGATCAGCCCGTAATGAACAACCATGTCACTTGGCTTTCTTTTCATGACTCTGCGCTTATCACAGAAGCTACAGTCGCTCGAGCCCTCGTTCTCATCCCCATCGGACATCATGGCGTCACTGGTGTCGTTCCTCTGTCCGTCATCCGACGCTGCTCCAGAACTGGCGGCAGGGTCTGCGAGAGCCATAGTCGATCGACCCAAAAGGAATCCAAGAAGGGCAGATATGATCTCGCAGAGTATTGCAATGAGGTCACGCTGAACACCCTGAGACCGATGGTGACTGTTGGCAGCAAATAAAACGTCCTCGAGCGAATCAGATCGACAATATTTTGCCGCAAGCCTCGACCAGTTCTTTTCAATATCGTCGAGATACTGAGGAATCTGAGAACCCTGCATCTCATGCCGGGTCTGCAACGTCGTCAAAGCCGTCAACAGAGCAGTCGGGGGATTGTTCAGCGATTGCGTTCGCTTGAACTTTCGCTCTTGCTCAATCTTGCCCATGTCCCACTGGACGACCCCAGGGAACTCGGCTATTGGCGTGCTGACGACGACATCGCCGAGCCGGACTTTGGGAGGAATACCACCACCGATACCCACCATAAGACCGAACTATATCTCAAAGTCGGCTGAGTGGTGGCTTTCATGCCCATCGAGGATCAGAAGACGATAGGGACCAGTTGATTGGTTGATCGTATGCTGATTAAAGTGTTTTTGTCGGATTTTGACCAATAGGCCAAAAACGCAGCGCGCTACTTATGTAGCACGTTCCTGCCCTAATTGGGTAAGGTGGTGACCCACCCAACCGCGCAACCCCCCCGACCGCGCACTTCGACGAGATGACCTTGTGACTTCGAGACCGCATTTCTCCACGAATGTAACGTAAATTAACTAGCTAAGCCCGGAATGTGTTCATCATGCTGTGCATGTTTAAACTGCCCACTTCTTCTGCTACTTCGCGTGCCCGGGTGGCCCTGGGTGGCTGCTTTTCCTTCGTAGGGGCCTTGGGCTTCGGTCTTGCCTTCCGGATCTCTTCAGCGGTAGGAAATGCCGCAATTGGGTTGTATTGGACTGCCTTCCTGCCTGTGGGCTTCTGTGATTCTAGCTGAAGCTCGAGATAGTTGCATTTTGCCCGTAATTGCGCTATTTCGACGTTGTCGCGTTCAATGATATCCCCTGCTTTATCTCCCACCTCGCGGACGCCCCGCCGGACGGTCTCCAGGTCCCCTTGCAGCGATTCTAGCTGTGCTAAGAGCTCACGCTTATTCTTTGGTGTATACGGATCGTGGGTATGTCGTAGCTTGCGGCGCTTGGGGGTCCTTGGTGGTGTTTCTGTGGCTTTGGCTAGTGGAGGACGGCTGGTAATGACAAGTTGCGCCAACGGCCTTTCCACATCAATGGGCCATATTCCTGAACCTAAAAAACCGCCTCGGATATTCTCCTCGCTCACAGCTTCCTCTGAAGCTATTTTATATGTCGTAAGGAAGCGTTGTTTTTGAATGGGGGCGGTCGCTGAGAATGACGCATACTTGGCCGCATGGTGTTGAAAAGCGCGCTTGAGGGGGCCAAAAACACCAACATCAAGCGGCTGCGTAACTTGTGAACTGTGGGGAGGTAAATAAAGGACCTGTACTCGATGGAAGAGAGCCCTAAACCGGAATCGTGGCGAGATATGACCTGTGAAGCCATCAAGGACGAGAATTCGCCATTGTGATCGATCAGATGGCTCTGTCTCGGGCAGAAACACATTCTTGAGCCACTTTTCACATACAGACTGCGTAGCCCAGCCATTTTCAGAGCAGTCATAAGCCCAGTCTGGGAAATCCTCCGGAAACCACTGCCCTTGTAGGTTGTTTCCTGTGAAGACCACACACGGGGTCAGGCGTCTTCCTGTAGCAGAGACTGCTTCCAAAATAGAGACCCATTCACGGCAATCGCTCTCTGAGACGAACGACCGACGAGTCAGGCTGCTTCCAATGACTTTCCCGGCCTTAGTCATCCCCTCTGTGATGCCGTGTTCATCTAAATTGTAGAGCCGGTCTGAGCTGACAGACTTATCGAGCATTTGCTGCCCCAGCATGTCGTACCATGGTCGGATTCGTTCGGGAGTGGTAGCATTCGATCGAGCGGCTTCGATAGATGTAGATGCCTTCATCTTTATTTTGTGGTTGCGTTGGATGAAGCGGTCAACCCAGTGCCGGCCGACGGGTTTGTCTTTGAACTCAGGGTCGGATATTTCCTGTGCCACAACTCGTAAGTCACGCTTCGAAGGAGCCCGTCCAGCAAGATCTTCTTCGAGAATCCAATCAACTAGAAGCTTCTCTTGCTGTGGCGATAATCTTTGGAATTTTTCCTGCGCCTGGTGGTTGTTTTTCGCGCCTTTGAGCCGAGCTCGTAATAAGGACTCGTGGAAGTGGTAGTTCTTTGCGACGCTTCGAATTGACTGACCTTCCGCAACTTTTTCGAGAGCTTGTTTTATCAATTCCTCACGAGAAAGCATAGGAGAATCCATCATGAAGATTTGAAATGAATTGCTTGATAATTGGTGATATTATTAGGGAGTGTTGATGTAGGTGTTATGATTACGCGTCGCGAGATGTGTGCGCGGCAGGGGGGGTCGCGCGGTCGGGTGGGTCACCACCTTACACATGACCCAATCTAACAGTTTTAGCCACTCAAGACCGATCTCATTATCAGTCCAGCCATTTTGGCTCGTCGCAATAGCCCAATCGCTCGGGAGGTTACTTTCTTGGTACCAGTTGGCGAGGTGATATTGGCCCGCGACCACGATAAACGGCTGGATAGCCTGGCCTTCTGCATTGATCGCCTGGATGACTGTAACCCATTCCCGGTTTCCAGGCTGGACTGATTTCGGTCTTCCACGCCTTTCTGCGCCTGTGGCAACCATTCCGCTTGCAATAACGCCCATCATAAAGCCCGTCTCATCAAAGTTGTAGATATCATCTGATCGGATGCCGTACTTTGCGGTTGTGTTCTCTATAAGCCTAAACCACTTGCGAATAGTATTCGGATCTTCGCATTTAGCTCTCTGGTAGTCGTATTTACGAAAGAAATGCGTCTTGAGCTCTGGGTGTCGTTTGATGAAGTTTGAAGCCCAGCGCTTGCCGACAGGTGATGCGTCGCGATCAGCTAGCAGTCGATTGGCCATTTCTTCAACACCACGCAGTCGCGGGGGAAATCCTCGCGAATCTAGGTCGAGAATGAACTGGACAATAATTTGTTCCTCTAGATTAGATAGTTTGCGTGATTTAGGAATCCAATCGCAACGCGCAGAGATACCATTATGTCGGGCGTGGAGGGTATTATAATTGACTTGGTAGATCTTTGCGGCGCGTCGGAGACTTAATTTAGGGTCATTTCGATGGGCTTGAAGTGCAAGAAGGATATTAGCTTCTCTATTTGACTGTGACATGCCGGGCGGCTGAGAATCAAATGACCAAATGGAGAGGTTGTAGGTTGAGGAATTTTTGATCGGCATACTTGTCTGATCGGCATGCTTATCATGTACGTTACTTCTTTTACTATATAGCTAAATGGTTGGCATTGTCTAATAGACGAGAAGTCACTTATGTTCCCTCTTTCTCTTATTCCTCCTCTAGGGTAGGCCGCTTTAGTATTAGGTTAAGGTAATTATCCTTTCCCGTCTATTAAATCTAGTAATTACAGTAGGGAAATATCTTTACTGGGTTAATTAATTGAAGAAAGATACTATAACATACATAATAAGCGAGCGACTCGGTCAAGCGAGCGACTCACCTAACTACTTTGGAGGCCGTCTCAGCATCCCCCAGGACTTGGGTCCCCGACATACCGGTACACCGGTGCACATAATACCTTCCGTGACTCCCCGGTGACTCTCCGCCCTATACCTCTGTCTCTCTGTCCCTCGACGTTAAGGATGGGGCAAGGTGAGGTGAGGCGACGAGACGCGGCGAGGCGAAAGCGCGGAATGCCGTCGTGGATAGCCTGGCCTGTGCTGCCCTCATCGGTCCGTGCCCGGCCTGCCTACCGAGTCAGCATCGCAGACTGCAGACAGCAGGCTGCGGACTGCAGTGCGTCCGGAGCACTGTACGAGCAGCGTGGGACAGGGGTCGGAGCCAGGCTGGTGCGTGCCCTCGCACGCTGGACGGACTTCAATATCGACGGCGGGCTCGTATTTAGAACCCGAAATCGTCCAGCGTCCAACAAGCACAGCGCCAGAAACCAGACCAGGGCCAGAACTACAGTACAAGCCCGGACCCCGGGCGCGATGTCCGAGGGTACTCCGTGCGTCGGCTCCTGGTACCATCGCTGCGCTTGCGCTTGGCCCCAGTCGTTCGAGAGTTGGAACTTGGAGGAGGCCTAATTTTGCCCCTACCGGCTCGAAGAACTCACTCTGCCGGCCGTGGGTGCCGCTGTACCAAGCCCGGACCTGGCAGTAAACTCGGGACCCTGGGCCGCCTGCGTTTTCGCTGCCATCCATCCCCCTCTCATATTGAAGCAGTGTCATTGCTCCTTAGACAGGGCCAGGGCGACAATGGCTCACCTCGCGACAGAGGCAGCGCAGCGCAGCGTCTCATCTCGGGCGCCGTGTATCGGCCCGATGTCCGCATCCTTCACTATCACCACGCACTTCACACCTCATACCTCGAGCCTTGCACCCCGCCGTCCCCTTCCTTCACATCATGCTTTTAAGTGTCCGTATGGCCTTGGTATAGCCTACCTCGAGCTTACTTCTCCCCGTCTCTGATCTAAACCCCTCCCTCCTCTTCCTTCAACTTTCTTCAACGGCATAGATCTGTCTCTTATAAACGCCGCCGCCTCACAGGCCACAAGGACACTTTCACGTATGCCGAATTCCCCTTCGGTGCCCTTTTCATTTATTCATCCAGCTCTTCCGACACGAGGCATGCCATCACAATAGCCCTTTCTATTCTCCATAAATCCCCCAGCCTCCTGTATCCACGGCCTTTTCGCTCTGCCTCTGCTCGTCCCGTAGTGCAGACATCCTCGAGGCCGCCCTGCGCACCACTCCTACAACCTAAGCATCTGGTGAGCTTGCCCATTCCGGAAAGTGGCCAGCCACAACACCATTCCCAGTCTAACCAATACCTACGTCAGTCGCTTCCAGCAACCATGTGCGCCTTCACGAAAAACTACTACATTTACGCGTCCTGCGTGGATCCCGGGACTCACTTCTGCAAGACCTCCATTGATGGAAACCGAAAACAATCCTGCCCCAAAGGCCCTCATGAGCGCTACATCGTGATTCCCGAGAATTGCCCGCTGTGCTGTGGCTGAGCTAAGCTCTCGGATTTTCGATTCCATAGCTGCCGCTCCCCTGCTGAGCCCAACAGGAGCTCTCACTTCTCAACTTGACCTTCTTACTTTATGGTCCATCCCGGAACACATGCGGAACTCATGGTCGGCAGGGAGTCGCTTGGATTGTCTCATCTGGTACTGTGGTATTCCCTGCGCTCTTTTGAGTAGGTGTTCTGCCACAACTACCACGGTTGGTCTTGTTGAATCTCGGCGGCACCTCCAAGCGAGGAAATATTGGTGATTGCGGAGGCCCGTGATCGAACGCGCCGTGGGCCGTGACAAGTCGAGGAGGTATGGAGAACAGGTTACACTGGGTGTGGATCAAAGGCCCAGGGCGCCACGCGGAGATGTCAAGCTGTAGCTTTGACCTCTCTTCAGAAGTCCACAAGAGGGGTGGGTCCTTGCGTTTTCTCACCGTTTGCGCCCCGCTCGGACACTACCCAACATGTGGGCATGGCGAGACTTTTTTCCTGTATTTTGGAAGAGGATGGATGGGAGTACAATAAGGGTATTCCACTGGTGCTAGGCAATATTGCGGCATTTTAAGAGGTTTCTGTTCATACCTTCATACCCAACGGCCGGCGTCACAGTGTGTTCCTGCACGTCTTTTAACAAGCTTTCCAGAGGGAAAAAAGTTAGGGATTATTGCATTTAATTGATCTGAAACAAGCCCCCAGACCTGGCGCATGATAAGCGTGGGGAAGATTGGAAGAACCATGACGGTGTTGGTGCGTTGACTGACGTCTTGAGCGAGCAATACCCTGATGGTCTTAACTCGTCCTGTCCGACCACATAGTCAGTGGGGCCAGTCCTCGTACAATCCATTCGGTTGGGCCCTGTGCATGCTCTGATTCCTCAATTGTTCTGCGACGAGACGTCAAGGAGCTGTCATTGTTGCATGCGGACGGAGCTCAGAGCCGGGCCCATTGTTGGTTGGTCCGTGGTAAGGCGCTAGCTTGGGATTGGATGGGGTTCTATATTATCTCCAATATACCGTCCCCGAAGAATGACTCCTTTCCCTGCCAGTAACGACGACAAGCAGACTCTTGCCATTGCCATTCCTCCAGTCCAAAAGTAGAGATAACTGCTTTCTTACAAAGGGCATCTGTTATGGCCAGGCTCGGCCCTGAACTGGTCCGCTCGGTAGTTAGTGCCCCAAAACGGCCCGGCAAGCCCCATAACAGCGATGCTGCATGAAGACTACTATAAACCATGACCATTAGTGTGATGCTTCCGCAATCTACGCTACTTCATGTACAATAAGGTTTGGAGGTGTCATCGGCGATTTTTTTTATTTTTTTACTTCTGTGAACCCCCGGGAGAGAGGTTGGTTGGTGGGTTCGACGGAGAGGGCGTAGTACAGCGTGTGTTACATGCGAAAAAGCAAAGTCGGCTTCCCAGCCGAAAGAGGCGACAAGCAGCAGACAAGTACAGTCACAGCTAGGGTTGGGCTGGACCTGAACTGGGCTGGAGCTCGACGGGCTGCCTCGTCTAGTGTTCTGCTACTGCGAGACTTGATGCTAGGGAGCCTAGCCTACCAGAACGTGGGCCAGCAACGTGATTATACCCCGGGAGATGTTTCATCGTACAGCCTCGATACGCGGCATTGAGAGGGTGAGCGATACGAGGATACGGGGGCAATGTACTAGGAGCATTCACTCCAAGGCCGGGCACTGGAAGGATGAAAGACCCGGAGCTCAGGTGCCTAAGGTAGCTAAGGTCCCCCAAGGTGGGGTCCGGTATCTGTACCGAGTACGCACTATGGTAGAGGGAAGGCTAAGAATGGTGGGGTCAGAGATGCAGCCAGGTAAGTGGAAGCCATGCCAGGCGGGAACTGTGCCTTCCGTGCATCGTACATCGTACATCGTACCTACCTCCATCGTATGTCGTCCCCTCCGCGAAGGATCCTGCAGCCCTTTACTACGTCGCTTAGATCGATGTCCGTGAGTCCGTGGATGGAGAGGACCAAAAAGCGCCTGGCAGCAATGCCGAGAGGACAACACCCAGCGACATCCAGCGGACATCCAGCGACACCTAGAGACACCCAGCGACACCGGTTACTATCTTAATAGGCCCGTCACCCAAGGGCCGTGCCGCCGCAGATGCGGCAACGGGGCTGCCCCTGAGGTAATACGAAAAGCCCCATGCTTCGCTCTGTCAACACACCTACCTTCACCTTTGACGTACCTAAGGTGTAGCTAGTGCCCGCCCCGTCTCCATCCCGCCCATCCCATGTCCACCACGCCCACCAAGGCCACTACGCCCACCACGCCAAACACCACCAAGGCTACCCAAGTCAAGCTACGACGCCTCTGCTCCAGTTGCCAATTGAGCCCCACTGACACCCACCATCCCTTTGACTGTGCTAAGGCAACGCATACGCTACAGGGGGTCAGGCTAATGAAAAAGAGAGAAAGACGAGGTACATACTCCGTAAGGTCTCACCTATTATATATGGTGCCAGAAGTCGTGGATCCTAGGGATCTACATCACAGTACATAACGCTTCCTATAGCTACACAGCTTTTTAAAGTCAATTAGCGTACCGCTGATCTCCCGGGCCTCTGTGGGAACTATGGGTCAAGTGTTGCCTTAGCACAGTCAAAGGGATAGCAGGGCCCCTAGCCCTTTTTGTCTTTACCTGCTGCGTGGCTCCTCCTCTGGCTCCAGCTTCTCGCCCTCCTCCTGTCACAGCCACCTGCGCTCATACTTATAACTAATAACCAAGTGCATCATCGTGACCGTTCGCCGCTTGCTCCCTCCCCCGCCTCCATTTTTTACATCGCACGGCCCTGGTCCTGGCTGATATCACAACGTTCCCCCAGCCCATACCCTCTTGATTTCGACCCCAATCGACATAATCCGCCCTCCTCCACCACGACCTGAGCACTGGTCACCTCCATCGCGACTCTCTGGTCGGCTTCTAATATTAAAAAGCAAACCCTTCTCCACTACCAACTTCCTTCCTCCCCTCCTCCCCAGACTTTTTTAAGTACCCCTCGTAGACCTCACCTCTTAATCTCCCATCTTGTCCTCTTCCTCGCCTTCTTAATACACCGTTCATCTCTTCTATGCCCCCTAATTCTTCCTCTGCCACCTTCGCCACGGCCATCCAACTACCTACCTAGTTAGCATAATTAATCACCTGCCAACCCAGCTCTCGCTGCTACATATTCCCGCACACAGAGCCACCTTGGTCTTCCTCCTCGCCAGACATTCCCCCCTCCGAAGTCACACATCGCCAGATCTGAAACCCATCGCTCCACCAAGAACTGTCTCTTTCGCGCAATCTCCCAACTCGCCGCGAGCGTGATCAAATCCAATTTCCGCCAGCGGGATCCTGGCCTCCGGCACCTGTGGCCTCATCCGCTGTAGCCTGGATCACTCAAATCCTTCGTCTGGAACTCAGACCAGCCGAACAGTATCTGCCCCTTGATACCACCAACTCATTCGATCGTCTGCAGTCTACAATCTAGCCGGGACATCCGAGACCTTGCTATGGAGCTTTTGGAACTTGTTGAGAACGAGCCTACGGCTCGCCCATTCCAGTGTGATTGGCAGTCGTGTACCAAGGTTTGCTCCCTCCTAGTCCCCTGAGCTATCTAGTTGACTAACATTTAGGAAAAAGAGCTTCAATCGCAAGTCTGACCTACAAAGGCATTATCGAATTCACACCAACGAGCGACCTTACTCTTGCTCTACCCCAAGCTGTGGGAAGAGCTTCATTCAGCGAACTGCCTTGACTGTCCATATCCGAACACACACCGGTGAGAAGCCTCACGAGTGCCTACATATTGGCTGCGGGAAACGCTTTTCGGATGTAAGTTACCACTTGTGCCTACAGCACCCTCAGCTACTAACTGGTAAAACAGTCCTCCAGTCTCGCTCGTCACCGACTACTCCACACTGGGAAGCGCCCTTACAAGTGTAGCTATAACGGCTGCTTGAAGAGGTTAGCAAGGCCAAACAAATTGACCTACGTCTGCTAACAAGACAACAGCTTCTGCCGAAAACCCACCATGTTTAAGCACCAGCAGAGGTCGCACCAGCAAGGACTGAACCCCAACGATATCCTAGACGATTACTTATCGGACTCCGATTCTGATGAATCCCCGTCCACTCCACAGACCTCTGCGATGACCTGGTCTCCTCAAGACATGATTCCTGTCAACTCGATGCCACAGGGCTCGTTACACCGCGCTAGTTCATTTCCCGAATTTGGACAGCAAATGCACGCCTACCCCCTCCAGCAACAGGAACACGTTGGCCGGCACGATATCCTATCCAGTGTCCCTCCCGAGTTCCACGCGCAAGCCGTCGCCGAACAGCAAGCCGGCATGCATATGCTCCATCGACTAGCGAGCACTCCTCGACTAGCATATTATGTCGCCGACCAGAGCAACCCGGAAATCGCAAAAATGAGCACCAACCCCATTCAGCACCAATATCAGCTTGCCGAACAGCAGGTTGACAGATCTTCCTTGGAAATGTTATACCCACCTTCAGGGATCGCAACGTCTATCCAAAGCAGCCCGAGCACCTTCTCTGCCGCCTCGGTACAGAGCCCCTTGATGCAGGATGGCTTGTACCCGCACCAACAGCAGCACCCGCCATCATACACTCTTCAGGCTGCGTCGCCAGTGGATTCCCACCATAGCATGCCCTCGTACACTCAATCCATACACCAGGCCAGGAACCAGGCTCAACAGCCAGTTACTTCCCAGGCGCAGCAGAACCAAACCCCGATGACCGAAAACTACCATCAATCAGCTGCTCAATCTCAGGAAGAGCACTGGCCCCAGTACCAACCCCCTATTGAGGTGACAACCATTGGCCAGTTGCCTGCCTACGGCACTGGTGTCTACGACCTGTGTGGTCTGAAGATCGAGTTTGACGACCCCACGATGCAACTGCCTAGCAGCAGGCTTGAGAGCCTATAACCGAGACTGCCAAATTCCGGCTCTTGATCGAATGCCATTTCCGCAGGCATAATCGCACTTTCGGGGTTCTCGATCGAGCCCGTCTCTGTATCAATATCATACCCGGACTGGACCAGACAGATATTCCCCTGTTTTGATTTTCTTCTTTTGCTTTTGCTAGGATATTGAACGGCGGGCCGGTTGTCCTGTTTCTTCAATGGCTACCATGCACAACCACCCTTTCGACACCACCACCCTTTCGCCACGCAAAAAAAAAAAAGCACCACCAAAACTCGTCAATTTCACTTACACGAAAGTCGGCCAAAATAAATAGCTACCTAAAAGAAGGTACCTCTATTGATTATAGAAATGATTGGAGGTGATTATTTTGACTCCGTAAGGCTGTGCGGGGTACGCGATATATGCAGGCCATGCTATTGAAATATTGTCAGTTTAATCACCATGCTCCTCACCGCTCTTTCTCGTGTTTTTTTGTGTTTGTCTTTGACAACGACAAAAAAATGCCTATCTCGCGGCTTCGATGGGAATATACAGAGGACGACATGGCTGAGGCTATATTGGATATTACTGATAATAGCTTTTCGCCCTCTCAAGCGGCTCAGAGACGAGGAGTGCCCCGAGAGACTCTCATGGACAGACTTAACGGCCAGACAGCCGTGAAAGACCAGATTCAGCCTCGCCGACGTTTGTTCAAGAACCAAGAGGACAGGTTGGCTTTCTGGATACTCCGCCAGGAATCCTTGGGCTATGCTCCGTCCCACAATCAGATCCGCGCTTGCGTCATGGGCTTGTTGAGACAGCAGGGCGAACATTCCGAGTTAGGACGCAATTGGGTGACCAGATTTGTCAACCGCCCCACAGACCTGAAGACCAAGATGGGCAGACGTCAAGAAGCCAAAAGGTTTGACTCTTTCACACCTAAGGCAGTTCATTGGTACTTTGATATCAGGGAGGGCCAGTATGGCTGGATCAAGCCTGAAAACACCGTCAACGTTGACGAAGGGGGTATTATGACTGGTTTCGGCAAGCATCTATCTGTGTACCTTGTCAGTAATTGAAATTTGACCGACTAATCCTTTTTATTTAGGCCTGGATAGCCTGGTTGTTGGAAGCGCGGACCCGAAGCGGAAGGCATTTCTCAAAGGACCACAAACTCGAATTGGACTTCATTTATCGAAGCTGTCACTGCTGACGGCCGCGCCTTAATTCCCGGCATAATCTTCAAGGGGAAAGAACTCCAGGAACAGTGGTTTCTTGAGGAATTCAAGAAGATAGCAGACTGGTATTACATAACTTCACCTAACGGGTGGACTGACGACCACATTGGCGTTGAATGGCTTGAAAGAGTCTATCTGCCCCAGACCATGCCTGCCGACGACTGTGACCGAGTCTGATCATTTTAGATGGTCATGGGAGTCATGCAACGGTATGTTCTTCGTTTCCTTCGGCTCAAGATCACTACTGAGCGACGGAAGGATGAATGGATGGCCACGTGCTTTTTGAGCAATGTTTATTGTTGCTATCGGCTGCAGCCAGTGGAGCTATTCAAGCATCCGTTTATAGTAGAAGTGGTCGGTGCTGGATTCGACAAGCCTGCGAATGTTGGGTACTTTGCTCTGCGATTTCCACGAGTGTTGAAGGTTCATGAGGATCGCTCGTTCAGGGATACAATCAGCTTTGAGGAGCTGCAGGAGATGGTCCAGAGGTGCCTAGAGATACCGGATGATGGAGACCAGGAAGAGAAAAGTTGGCTTCGGAGACTGCGAGGCTACGAGCACCTGGTTGACAGATCGAGAACTGACTCACCCAGCGACGACGCAGTTTCTGTCGCAGATATTTGTGTAAGCAGGCAAAGCAACCGACAACAGGAGAAGTTGGGGACAGCTGTTGAGTCCCAGTGCCCTAATAATATTTCCCTCGGGGCATCAAAGCGGAAGATATCTCCAGAGGTTGCTTTGTATGGTAACTTAACCGTCAAGCGAGCAAAGCAGGAGTAAACGAAAGAACGCCCACAAAATGGCCGCCTCTGGCGACATTAATATCATACAGAGTTAGATCCCTCATGCTTGCCGGCGAGGATATAGATAGTTGTGAGATTACTTGAGAGCGAGATGTAGTTAATGGTTGTTGAGAGCACCCAATCACAGGTGGTGGTCTTGGCGACTTGGTGAATTGGGCCGGGTACGGCAAGATTGTTTACCCGACGGAGTGATGTGTTGATATTTAGTTCTAGCACGAGGGATATAATAAGTACTTCGAATTTCCCTCAGTGATTGTTAAATACAACTTTTAAGCTTCAAATGGTCTGAATGTACAGTATTGCCCTGTACGAGTTCTGTTTGTTATTATTATTGCTTTTTGAAGCGTTGGCGCATCCGAGAGCCCCCGACATTCATAGTCTACTCAATGGTATCTACTCAAGAATGCACATTCGCAACATGCGACACATCGCTGTCATCCTTTGGATACGAGCCAAATAATGCCACGTCAGAAGCATTCTTGGCCATCTTCGGCCTCCTCTTCTTTGCACATCTTATCCAAGGCTGGAGGCATCGGAAGGTTGTGGTCACGTTCTTAATGGTCGCTGGTCATTTTCGTGAGTGAATTGTTTCCTCACAGATCTTCCAACTCAGCCTTGTCGAAATAACGGTGGTGATGGTTCGCAAGGCTTGGATGATTAATAACCTGACCTTTAATGATATAGTTTTCACTTTCGCCTTCTTTGAAAGGAGTTTCGGGAACAATCCGTATGGGCAGGGGACCTTCATCACGTGGCTGTTCTGTCAGCTCATCGGATCATCCGCGATTCTACTGGGCATCTACCTTGCGTCTTCGTCTATGTGAGTGACTATGTTCGCTGCCGGCAAGCCCTTTAGTAAAGGCACCTGACTAACCGCAAGATAAATGTAGGCTATCCACGTACACGGATAAGATCTTCGGTCTTCGTCTTGCAATCATCACCGCCACCTTAATCCTAAGCGAATTGACAATTTGCGGACTTCAAGGTATAGTCTCGATAATGTTCAACATAACGAATGCTGACGTCGTGTCCATAGCCGCTGGAGGCTACTTAGGCGCCGAGGCAACGGA
Source organism: Dactylonectria estremocensis (assembly GCA_020744375.1). Taxonomy (NCBI): domain Eukaryota; kingdom Fungi; phylum Ascomycota; class Sordariomycetes; order Hypocreales; family Nectriaceae; genus Dactylonectria; species Dactylonectria estremocensis. Next base: position 100,213 of record JAGMUU010000065.1, read on the forward strand.
CAAGGGACAGCGACCGTGGCCAGAACTCGGTTTATATATCGCTGGCCAAAGCTTGCAACTTGTTCTGCTATTCTGCTTCATACTGTATATGATTGTATTCTCGCAGATGATGACCTTTTCATCCGAAAAGAGAGAAGGCTGGCTTAAGTGGAAGACTGCGAGAGTAGAATTGGGGATCTTTGGTATTAAATGCTCCCCATCCTGCCTCATCATCCATGAAACTTACATGCTGTAGTGTTCTGCTACTCGTGCTATGCTTTTAAGGCAATGTATCAGCTTGTATTAGCTGCAAGCGGTTGGACCAACTCTGCGGCCAATACAGAGGTTCTCTTCATCTTATTCCAGACGTTGTATGTGCTTTTGTTCTCTCCACCTTTAACTTACCAAACACTAACTGGCGTAACTAGGACTGTAGTTTTGCCTTCAGCACTCACCACATTGACATACCCACCCAGAGGGAGCTCGCAAATCGAACCAAGTAGCGAAGTCCCGAATTCACATATGCAGAGTGGTTTGGAATTGAGCAAGAATGTCGTATGAGACCATTCCCTTGGACGAGGCGGTTGTCAAGTAGTCAAGATGGAAGAGCACTAGAGATGAGGCACCGACGACTGGACATCGGATTATGTAGTCAAGCCAAACGACAGCAGCCCTCTGCTTTCTTCCAGGAAAGAAGATGCGCTTGCCATTACAGGCGACAGTCAAGCCTTTGCGACATCTTCAGGGCCTCTAGCCATCGCTGATGTTGGTTTTCAGCACCATAATTATCCGCAGTGAACGTCGTCTGCCCCTCTTCCTCGAGATGTGAAACCGGGGTCGGTGTCTGGAAGCCGCCGTCCCTGCACTAGGCAGATCCGCTGCAAAATCATAGCAGTCGCTAGCAGAGAACTGTGACACCAGCGATATGACCACGATGGTAGGCATGTGACCCGCCCACAACTTCTCTTGCTGTCCATCTCCTGTCGCCCATCAACCCATCACTTACTGGATCGATCTAACCTTGGACGAATAATCAAGAGCGGAGATAGGCCTTCCAGGATAGCCTGCCTCCGTTGTGATTCGCCCGAGTCGGCTTGCGGCCCAAGGCTGTCACCAAATCGCCGCTCGGATGCGCGTCCATCTTGTCTGGTGATGCGTCCAACAGTCGAGGACTGCCCATGGGTACTCACAAAAGCAATATTTTACACCTTAATGGATGGAATGAAATTCCTTGGGCTCGCCGGAGATCCACGGACCGCTCTTCTTGGTGTCTCTCTTGATGCCAACCGCTGCATCAACAACATTCCTAGTGTTATTCTCTTAGGGGGCGTGAGACACCAGCACTACCTGCTCTGTTTTGACGGGACTCAAGGATGGTCTGGGCAGGGGTTGAAGAGGCACCTTGGGTGCAAAGGCGATGGCAGGTTGGTGCCCTATGAATGGCTCAGAAATGGTAGCCTTCGCGGCCCCGGTGGCTCTCTGGTCTAGGAATATCCGAAGCAACCTGTCAGTCTCCTCGTTGCTGACGCCGGGAAAGAAAGGGTCATCCTCGGTCGTCATTTTGCCGTCCAAGGACACCGGTTCATCATGCTCACAGGCGGATCGCAACTCGCTCTATGAGAAACGCCGTTGGACACCCTGGCCAGCCATGACTGGTTGGTTGGGCATTGGTGCACCCATGCCATAAGGGTTCATCTGTGGGTTGAAGGGCTCGACAACCTGAGACATGAGGGCATTGTGGAGACGTTGCTGTTGCGTAACTGGACAGTCCTTGTGTGCGAGAAGGAGAGTCTTCAAGTTGACCACCTCGCCTGTCAACTGCGTGATCTGCGCGGTCAAGGCATCGTTCTCAGTGCTAAACATCTCCACGTTGGTCTGCAGATTCCCAAGCCACTGCTTCTTTCTTTGACGGCACTTGAGCGCAGCCACACTAGAGTGTGTTAGTGACGGGTTTTAACACAGGAATAGGGGTTTTCAAAGTGACACATACCGGTTACGCTCGAGGGAGTTCTTACGCTTCTCCTCATCTGTCATCTTGGTTTTGGTGCCGTTCTCATCGTACTTCATGTTCGACTCATCGTCTGACATGTCCATATCGTCCGGCATAACCGGGATTCCGCTATTGCCCTTGGCCCTCTTGGTTGGGGGTACCTTGGCAGAAGCCTCGTCGGCCTTTCTCCGAGCATTGGTCGCGGGCGGGTTCTTCTTACCCTTACCTCGCGTATTAGGCCGAGCCTGGTCGCTATCATCTGAGACGCCACTGACTTCACTCACGCCGCGAGCGGACGCAATCGAGCCACCATTGGCGCTCGACATCTGTGGCGAGGTGTTCATGTTATGGGGAACAACGGGACCTGGGTGCGCGTGGCTAGCTGGGCCCGAAGTAACCGCGAACTGATTTGTTGTTTGAGCCCCGTTCCTACCCTGGGCAAGCATAAACAGACCATTGGCGGCGTCATTGTCGTGAGGGTCGAAGGGGCCGGAAGCTGGTTTAACCTCGGGTTTTATTACAGCGTTGCCGTTGGTGATCTCTTGAGGTTGGGACGTGACGGACAGTGGTTGCTGTGCCGGAGGCTGTGGGGGTTGTCCAGCAGCTCGCTGAACACCGTTTGCTTGTTCTCTCATGGCGGCAGCGCTGATTGCAGTGCGATGGAAATCAATCGTGCTCGGCGTCGCGCCTCCGCCGGCAAGTTGGGCAAAAAGAGCTTGGGAGTTCGGACTCGGCGCAGGAAACATAGACCCGCTCCCGCCCGGAGTCAAGCCCGACCTCAACGAGGACTCGTTGGGTGTAGGGAAGCCGCCGCGCAGATGGGTATCACCAAAGTAGTCATTGGCAGGGCCAGAGAGCATGGCTGGGCTCAGAGGGCCAGTCCGCAACGAACCTCCGCCCCAGTTGAATGGTGTCGCGTTGGGCCCGGGGAGTAGGGACGAGGGCCATGTCAAGGCGGCGACGAACGGCAACTTGGTGCCTCCCTGTGTTTCTGGCGCACCCCCGGAGGACTGCTCAAATGGATTGGGCTCCAGGCTGAGAGATCCGCCGACCGTGGCCGCGAAGTAGCCAGGAGTGTCCGTACCTTGTTGTTGACCGGGTCGTGGAGGAGGTGCAAGCGGTTTGGCGGCTTCGGCATTGGACGCGACCTCTGGATTCACGGACGGATCGGCTTTGGCGTCGGTCGGGGCGTCTGCGGGAGATTAGAGGTTAGTTTGGTAGACACCCACGAAGGCATTGACGGGCGACAGGTGATGTAGACGGAGGCATACAGCGGTGGTGGAGATCGGGACGGAGACGGAGACGGGGAAGAGAGAGCAACGGAGGGTGAATGGGAATGGCGATTACGGAGAGCGATGCGTCATGGCGGAGAAGACAAGACGGGAGTGAAAAGGTGGAGGGGGTTGGGACTCACCTGGTCGAGGGGGGGTTTCTTCGACTGCTTTGGGGACTTCGACTCACCTCTGGCGGAGGCGTCGACTGTTGAAGTCCCCATGATGACGATGATGTATTATAACTGGGGCGGCAAGGTTGTGGAAGTTGCAAAAATGTCAAAATGAGGTCAGAGGCGACGATAGCAGAAACGAGCCGCTACTAGCAGTTCCTGGAGCAGAAGGCAAGCGGCGCGCGCTGCTGCTGCTGCGACGGGCCAAGGAAAAAAAAATAGAGACGACCGAACCTGTGGAGTGAGTAGTGCGGCTGGCGTCTGGCGTGGGAGTCGATGATTGCGTCGAGGCGTCGAAGAGCAAAACGGGCGGTGTTGCGGGGACTGCGTCGATGGGCGAGGATTGTGAAAGGATCAGTGGAAAAAAGACGTCAGAGATGACGTTGTGAAGCAACGAAAAAGAAGGCGCAAAAAAAGAAGGCCGGCGCTGGGCTCCTGGAAGGTCTTGTGTGGCCACCCGGCAGAGACAGGGAAGGACCGGGGTGCCGTTCGCTGACAAAACGGCATCCGAAGGGGGGGCCGGCTCGCACTGTGCTGTCGGCGCTGTCAATGGCATCGTCCGATTTTCCCCCAACCCAGCTGGCTTATCCCGTCGCGAGGAGGACGATCACTTGCCGGGAATTGCTCAACTACTGTACGAAGTGTCTAGGCCGACCCGCCCCGCGTGCGTGCACTGCTTTCCATTTACCTTAAAAATATCGTTCACTTAAGACCCCGAACGCCTATGTTTCTGGAAATGTGAGATAAGATAATGTATGGTGTATGGTGACGTCTACTAGGTGGCCTTTCCTAATCACTACTTAACAGCGAAGTGAATGTATGTGGCATAAGCGTTCTTGCAGAACCGTTCGGCAAGCGACGCTCACTATAACACCCTAGAGTTAGACTGGGACAAGCTGAGGGGAGGTGAGCGGGGTCGTGTCTCCACTAATAAACCCGAGCAATGCTGGGCGAGGGGGACCTACCACGGTAATGGTAGTCGCCTTGATGTTCTCGACAGTGTTAGCAGGTCCCGCTTGCTGTTCGATGATTCAGTGGACATTGAATAACAGTTCACGTCGGGGCTGTGACCAATGGTTCGCGAGAAAGCGCGTTACGGCGTGTGAAATGTTACATAGTAATTGGCTCGCATCGACATTGATATGGGGGTGCATCAAAGCTCTGATCCGTCTAACTGACGACAGGAAGGGATTGCGATGTAACGCAACGAGCACTAACAACGAAGCCTTTGACTCTGGTCCTATCTAGGTTTACAGGGGGCAAAGGCTCTTTTGGCCAGGACACTCTGCTACAGTGAAGAGCTAGTTTCGCGGAGAAGTGAGGCTATCCCAAGTTTGTACTAGCCATCAATTTCTGGTGCCCCCGACCCCTGCAGATGTCGAAGCTTAGGCTGAATTTCGTATCAACGCCAAAAGCCAAAGAGGTTCGCTTCAGCCATTGGCTTAGCGAGTGTTTCATCGCGAAAGGTAAAATAAAAAAAGCCTCCCTTGCTTCACCATATTGAGCGGGCGACTGATCCTGCCCTGAAACTTTCAAAGGGGTAGTCCAACGAATTCCAAATGGTGTTATCAATGTTTGACGCTTGCCGGCACCATTCGCAAGGGCTTGTTGGCGAAAAGCGAACAATGTAAATCAAACGGTCCCCACACAGGTAGCCGTGTCTCCATCACCAACTTCCAAATCAATGCCATCAACAACTTAGTCAAGTCGTCGTAGTGGCAAATTGAAACCTGATACGATGATTCAAAGCTCTCTCTCATCTTCAGCCCCACACAAGCCAACACCAGTCGACATCTCAGGCAGCGTCTTTTTCATCTCGTCTTCTGGCAGAGTCCTTCAGCTGCCGATTCCGAGCAATTCTCCACGCGACCCATTGACATGGAGCTGGAAGAAGAGATTGGGTGCTTTTATGGCCATTCAATTTTATTCTGTCGTCGCTTCATTTGAATTGACGACTCCTGGTGTTTTGGATCACGCGATGGAACTTGAGTTCAACCCCGAGGTAAGGCATTCTGGCGGTGAATGTAGCGTCAACATGCGCTGATAGAATACCAGACTATAAAGCCATTTAGTATCGCCTCCTTATCTTCAGTCATAACGCTCTTCACAGGGCTCGGGTTCCTTTTGAGCATTCCAATCTCAACATCAGTTGGTCGACGACCAGTCTTCCTTGCAGCTGCGGCCATAACCACCATTTCCACTCTCTGGGCAGGGCTGAGCGGAGACTTTGTTCAACTCCTCATCGCCGTTTGCCTGCAGGCAATTGCTGCTGGTAGTGCAATCAGCATGGTGAGTAAAGTCCCTTTCCTGCTCCCTGCTTCACTGTTAACGTATCGCTCTAGTGTCAACTCATCATCCTCGATGCCACATTCATTCATGAGCGCCCCTTTGCACTTTCGATATACTGGTGCTCGGGTGGCGCCATTGTTAAACTCTTTTACATACTATTGCCATTCACAGCCGACCTGCAGACAAAGTGGCGGCCTGTTTACGATGTCTGGTTTGGCATGTGCCTTCTTTCTTTTGTATTAACCCTACTCTTCGTACCAGAGTCCTTCTTTCTTCGCCCACCAGTCGCACTGGATGGACGCGTCCTGGTACAAAGCGGCACGGAAACGGTTCATATTTATGACGATTGGAGCGGCCTCTCTTGCTCAACGAACCAGAAGCCGTTGCCGGACATCCCTCCTACTAATACCATCGGCAATCGACTCAAGATTACTCAAGCACCTGGCACTACATGGCGATCGTTGCCAGCCGCGTACATGCAAATGCTACTGTGCCTGTGCAACCCTCTCATTCTCTGGGTTGCCTTACTCAATGCCTCAATTCTGACTGGAGTCATCTTGCTCGGCCTTACTCAACCTGGGATTCTCCTCAGTCCACCATGGAACCAGGATCCCGTAATGATGAGCATCTATCTTGGAGTGAGTGGCATGGTGGGGGCATTGCTCGCTCTTCCCGTTACAGGGCCACTCATCACTTGGTCAATTCGGTATTTCGCCTTACGAAGCAACGGTACTCGCCACGCCGAGGTCTACCTGCCCGGATTTGTACCGCCAGTTGTTTCTGCATTTTCAAGCGTTGTATTGTTTTATCTTGCTCTCCAGAATCAGTGGCCACCTCCGTGGCACTATACAGCTTCGGCATTGAGTGTCTTCAGTTACGCGTCAGGGAACGTGGCATTCGTGCTTTGGATGACAGAGGCATTCCCCAGCCTGGCAGCGGCTGCATTGGCGCTCTTTATGTTTGTCACGAACATGGTCAGTTTTGGGGTAGGGGCCCTGATATTGGCAGCACTCAACGACGACTGCATTACGAAACCAAGCCTAGCCATCATGTGTATAATCGTCGGGTTGGGGGTTGTCGCAGTGCCTGTGTCCTTTTGGGGGGAAGCTGCAAGGCAGTATATTCACGGGCGACCAGGCTCTACGGAGAAGACGGCCTTGAGACCTCAGTAGTAGAGCCTTATCAAGACTGGGTCCAGGAGGAAAAATTGCGGAACATTTGACTTACATCTTTCTAGATCTACTATATACTTTCAATCGTTAAAAGATTTCTCTAGTAATTACTCTCTTTAATCTCTATTCTATGAACATTAATAGCGTATATGCTACCTTCACTCAGTGAGCCACTTCGACTAATACTTCAGCCTCCTTGAGACCGAGTCTGAGCTATAGTGGATCGACTATTTCAAAGGCGCAAGCGCCGGGCTCGCCAGTCAACGAGAAGCGGGGCTTGTCAGGATGGCGACATCGATACACCGGAAGCCGGGACGCACAAGGAATCAAGACGTCGCTCTTCCTCTACCCTAAACTCCGACAGCAACGGCCCCGACTCTTCTTCCCAGCACGGCTCTGGTGCCAGCAGGCGGATAAAAGAGAGGAATGGGGTTGCTTCCACTCCGGAGTGAAGAAATTCAACTGCCTCTAACAAAGATACAACCATTGTCTGAACCAAACGAGGCCTGGGCAAAGATGATTAGTGTTGCGACCCCATGAACGAAACAATGACTGACGCGAAGGGACCCCTCCATTGGGATAATGTCTTGGGTGTAAAAGGTGCCAAAGCAAACCACACGTCGGCGGAAGGATTGTTTGCTTTGGGATCATCGGTGATGACCTCGAGAAGACGCACAAAGCGATGCTCTTTGGCCGCATCGGCTAGCTGTGTCAGTATCTCTAGCGACCATTGCCGAGCCCAAGGCTCGAGGCATTAAGATCATCGAATGGCCGCCTTTTTCACCCGATTTAAACCCTATTGAGACCGTGTGGAACGAGATGAAAGAGTATATTGAGAAAAACTTCCCGGAAGATCAATCTTATGATAGTTTGGACCACTCCTGATTCTGGACATTGGAACCCTGAGGGTAATGCTGAGCCATTGCAATCGATAGGGGCGCCGACAAATTGGTAGGGTTCGCCTTTGGCGCGATTCAAGGAATTCAAGAGGCAGTGTTGCGAGAGATCAAACGAAGGGAGGAAAATAAGAGGGGTATTTAGCATCCTAGTGCGTGTACTTGTACAATATTATGCGACAAATATCACCATGAGGTCAACTTCCGTTACATCCATATAGTTCGGCGTCGTAGCTCCGCTTAGAGAACCTGTTTGGTGAGCCGCTAACTTTAATTAATAATCAAGCCAATAGAAGCCAAGATTGCAACTACACAGCCCTCCAGCTAAGACCAGGGACGGACATGAGGTACAGTTCGGTACCAACCATTTTGGACACTCTGTTCTCTTCAAACTTCTTCTACCCACAATGTTGCGCACGACAGAGCTCCCGGGCGCTGATGTTCGGCTCGTCTTTCTCGCCAGCTCCCTCTATTCCCAGGCCCCGCGCGGGGGGATATTGTTCGAGAACCTCCACTCCACACAGGAGAATCTAGGCACGTGGACGCGCTACGCGCAGAGCAAGCTGGCGAATATACTATATGCGGCCGAGGTGGCGAGGCGGTACCCCAAAATCACAGCTGTATCACTCCACCCTGGGATTGTGGGAACAGGTTTGGTTAACGACCTCGGCCTGTTCTCGAAGGCTCTGGTCTATATAGGCGCTGGATTCAGACCAAAGAGTCCAGAGGATGGAGCCAGGAATGGACTGTGGGCAGCCACGACGGCGCTGAAGAACATCAGATCTGGGGCATATTACGAGCCAGTTGGGAAGGAAGCTAAGCTCAATTCCACCGCTAGAGACGAGGACTTGGCCAAGAAACTCTGGGACTGGACAGAGGAGCAGCTGAAGGCCATCGATATACAGTAATGGATGCACTGTACACAACTGACGTCTGGGGAGCGTCTGAATAATGAGGCATTTTTGGTTTGAGTCAGTTTCAGATGGTATTTATGTATGCAGCTGCGCACTTTGATTTCCAAGTCGCTCCCTTTGGTTCTTCCAACTGATAAAGGACAATTGAAGAAAACAAACAGTTTTTTTAAACTGTTCTGGTTTTTATTTTTATAAATCGGGCCATATTTTGCAACACCCACGTCTTACCTACATCTGCTGAGGCAATCGCTTTAATCGACATATGAAAACGCGCCAATTGGTAGTAAATATGTCAGATTCCCAACATGCGGTAGGATAGATAATAAGATGCCCTTTCGAACGAAGCTATTCAGGGTAGGCAACATGATGTCCTAGTGGTCGTTCGTAATCAGGGTGGGGGCCTTAATATTCTTAAGACGGTCAAAAGTTGGCGAGGTCGATAGTGAAAGAGAAGATGGCTGTTAGCTAGGACCGCGCTCCCTATCTGACGAGATAGCCCCAGTGCTCTTCTCCAACTACCTTTCGCTTTTAAATTCTCTTCTACTAAGCATTGCTAAGGGCCAGGCTTGACTCAGGCGGGTAAAAGAACAGGAAGAGCATGTCGTCCAAGGTGGGAGGCTTATCGTTGTTTGCACTGGCGCTCACGCCAGGCGAGAATCCGACGACAGATACCCCGCAGGCTGCCATGTTGCCATCAGTTTGACAAAACAATTACCTGTCAATAAACAGGTTGTGAATCTCTACCCGTGGTCAAGATGGCTTCGCTAAGTCTCACGACTGCAGAGCTCCCAGGGCCCACACTAGGACTCCCAAGCCCCTTGATTGATTTATCCTGCTAGGCCAGGGGTCCTGATCATTCGTGCCGGAGCCGAGGAGGGGGTGGGGCTTTTAGTCACCTTTTAGTCGTGATGAGAATGCGGGATACCTAAATTATGGGACTTTTTGAGATATGCGGCAGGGGTGTTAAACTCCGAACACGTGCTGAGAACAACGCTATAATCTCCGGCTCTAAGATGTGTTTGTGGTAATGGTAAATTCGATTTTGGACGGCTCATAAAGTTTCAAAGGAGACTGTGAGAGAGGGTTTCAATTGAACATTGCGTATTCTGTTGATATTATTATATGTCTGGTATGAGGGAGAATCATTAATTGCATCGGAGGCTTCGGACCTGAGGTTGAAAATTGGGAAGCGTTGTATCAATCGCACAAAAGCAGAAGTAGCAGCAAGGTTTGGCGGCACGGGCAAGGTTGACTCGAAGGGTGTTGGATTAGGCCACTACACCAAGCCGGGCAAAAGTGAAGGCACCTTACAGCGGGTACCAGTGACAACATAGCCTATATCCACTTCTGACAATGGGAGAGAGGTTCAAGACAAAAAATAGCGCAGTCCGCCATTTCCAAAACTGTGAACCATCTCCATCCGTGGTCTGAGCCAGACATCAAGGCACGGTCTTCTTGTTTACGCGCATCAATCATAGGAGATTTTCGTCCATGGCATATCGGCATGTGAAAAGATGCAAACGCCCCCACACTACACCCTATCTTGGGAAATGGCTTCGCTGATTAGGAAGCATCATCGACTGGCCCGGACATAACTTAATCCAACCTAGAGACGACGGAACTTTCGCCCCTTCGAAAGAGCCTGGTGTTGGTTCCGGTACCGGTTCCGGGGAAGCGAAGTCAAAGAGACCAGCGAAACGTCAAAACCCATACCCCGGAAAACCTTAGGGGTCCTGGTGTCAAAGACCCACAACGTCAAGACTAGGCCCTACGTTAAGGCATAGCATTTAATTAGCGTGGCCCTCAAGGTCCCAAACGGCGGACAATCTTGAACTTAACCAATAGCAAGCAAGATCTGGTCGCAGCCCCAGCCAAGCGCCCGCGAAATCATATCCAAGACGTTCTACGGAGGAGGAGCTCAAAAGTCTTTGCCCAAGAGATAAACGCCACATCCTTGGATCCTTGTCAGCTACTTACCGGTACATCACGCTCTGAGCAAGTGCAGAAGGTCTCCGCCTAATGCCCCTAAAAGTTTAGGGGCCATAGGGGAAGCTTCATTTTTGGTTACTGACTAAGGTCTGCTATACTCTATCGGCCTTCAGTGGCGTCGACTTGGATTGAAGTACTCCTTGTATCTACCCTGGCTGTGGCGTTGTTATTGCTTTTTCTTGGGCAAAGACTTTTGAGCTCTTCCTCCGTAGACGTGGTGATTAACGGACGAAGGAGTTGTAATGGGTTAGAAGGACACGGCATTCGATCCCCTGGGATGCCATAAGGCTTGTGGGTCACTCATTACCCCATAGGCCACCCTGCAGTGGTTCAATTGAGGCAGGCAAAGCATTAGGCAGCAGCTTTGTACCTGCCGGATAATTAGTACTTTTGTTCACTGCTAATTTCTAAGCAGATAGAAGTACTGCTAATCCGTAGCCATCCAATTGGCTTAAGCCCCTGGACTTTTGTCTCCACAAGCCGTATGGCATCCCAAGCGCTATCATAATTGGGCGCTTCAACTAATTTTCGAGCTTTGCGCGGAATGAAACAGGGAGATGACCAAACCTGGACGATTTTTGGGTTTTGGGCTTAGGAGGAGGTGTATTACGCCCGGCCTAAGGTTGTGTTGGGCTTAGTCCCCTGAATTAGCCTCGTTCATCAAACGCTGAGTCCGTCAACGCTCTGGCTCTGTGCCACCTGGTGTCTCAGTGAAAAGGCTAACACTTGTCCAGTCTAACTGGTAACCTTGAGGACCTGACTCGTCTGTGGAACACAATTCATAAGTACGTACCAGATTATATCATTTCCGCAACCGCATACCGGCGCCCATGCCAGGTCAAGGCATGCCCGGCACAGGCCCCAACTGGTGGGATTGTGAGATGAAATCAATCAACAAGGAAATAAGGACCATGCACCCTATCCCATCATCCACGGAGGGGGATCTATCATGGAGGCAGCCTTCACGGCATGCCGGGGTCAGCCCGCAAATCATTCAATCTGCATCAAGTATCATAGCTTCTCTGTGCCTTGCCCTGGGTTGAATAGATGCCCACGGCGATGCGTGTTTTGCAGTCTCGCCTCATCCAGCTCGCACGTTTATATGTGCCCACAACTTCCCGTTTCCTATTAAGCTCGCTGACCTCCTTCTGTTTTATTAACCCTTTTCCCTCTTCGGCCTTTATTCTTTCTGAGCAGCTTCCTCTTGTTATTGTACATCCTCCTTCCTGGGTGTTCGGTTCCTAATCCGTTCACCCTCTTACCCCTTCCATCCTACTTACACACACGTAATACCTTGTACTTACACACACATATCTTGATTGGATGTCACTATAACCTATTCGTCCTACCATACAGACAGCACCAGCAATGGGTCCAAGTAGCTTGCCCTCTCCTCCCATCAAGGTTCACGAATCGACTCCGTCCAGAAGGAGCACGTCGTCAAGTACGAAGTCGGTCAAGCCTATGCACCGTACCTCGAAGCAAGCGAGCCCTAGTGCTGGAATGGATGGTCGATATAGGCGTGCTTGGAAGGCTTGCGAAAGATGTCGAATGAAGAAGATCAAGGTTCGTCTTTATGTCTATTATTATCTTGTCCCAACTAATATAACCAGTGCGACGGCGAGTTCCCCTGCAAGCGATGCAAGGACGATGACCTGGTCTGCACTGCTTGTATTAGAAAGAAGATGAAATACAAGAAGCTGCCGCGAGGGTATGTAGTGTTGCGATGTGAAACCTTGAGCACCGGCCCACGTACATATCACTTACATACAACCAGATACGCCGAGGTCCTAGAAAACACCCAATTCGCTCTCACCGTTACCATCCACAAGCTCTACTTCATGGTCCGAAATAACCAGCCCTGGGAGCTCGGTGATCCTGAATTAAACGACCAGGGCCAGCCCGTCATCCATAATATCGTCCAGAAGCTTGGCTGCATCCGAGATGATAGAGATATCGACCTTCCTATTGACATAGCATTCCCCGAAGATGAAGCCGGCATCGCTAAACTGGCCCACCAGCTCAAGGAGCAGCAGAAAGAAAATAAACCCAGGAAGGAGGTTAAGGACGCAGACTCTTCGGTATATAATCAAACGCAGCGGGAATCACTATCAGAACTCGATTACTCTGACTTTAAGCATGACTACGAAAACGCCGCCTTTAGCAGCAACAACGCCATGATCCTATCGCCTCAGAGCGTCACCTCCAGTAGCGACTTCGACTTCGCGCCTCCACCGCCCGAAATCGACGCATCGGCCATGTCCCACTCGCAGTCGCCCTCGATGCCAAGCTTTTCCGCCTGGCCCTCCATCTCGGCCGAGGCTCAACCCAGCGATCTCACCATGCACTTCCTCCAACAGCCTGGCGTGCCGGGCAGCATGGACATCTTAAACCAGGGGCTTCAGGGGCTTGTGGGGTCAGAGTTTGCCACCATCAATCCTCACGTTCTGTCATGTCCTAACCCTGAAGTCATGATGGGTATGGGTGATCCGATGATTTATTCTGGCCAGGGTTGCAATCCACTCCACTAAATCCACTGGCGGAGGCAGTGGAGTGGATGGACCTTAATCCACGGAGCCCATCAGTGTAGTGGATCCATTCGAAGCTATCGTGGAGTGGAATGGACGTAGTGGATGTAGTGGATGAGTGGATGTGTCCATTACGTCAGCGGTCAGCAGCCAGCAGTTGTTAAGAGTGAAGTTATTCCCAACACCCTGGCCTGATTAAGTACCGCCGTTCGTGATAGTATAGCTATTCCCAACCGCTTTCTTCTTGGTGGCGCTCTACCACATTCTCAAGCCACGCTGTTGCCCACTCTTGAAGCTCGTCATCCGTCATGTGGGCCATCTTGAGGTTGTCCTGCTCCTCTGCTACTGAGACAAAGAAAGGGTCTAAGTCTCGAACAATACCCGCCCTGAGCCATGAACGCAAGACCTGACAAGTCCCAATAACCTGTGCATCAAGCCGACTCCGCAGAGGTGTTACCATCCGCCCTGCTGCTGAAAAAAGACGTTCACACTCAGCGGACATGGGCTGGATCGTGAGGAAATCAAGGGCCATTCGTGACAGGCGTGGATACTTGAACCTTTTCTCGTGCCAATAAGCAAGAGGGTCGCGAACCTGGGCATCACCACTCTCATGGTTCGAAATCCAGTGTTGATACTCGTCTTCAAACGACTCCAGGCTGTCGTCACCTTGTGTTACTAGTGCTGCGCAGCGGTTCTCTTCAAGGTATTCTTGGAACGGATTGCTGTACATCTTCCGCCGTTTGGGAGCTGGTTTTTCGTCATTGACGGCCATTCGAAGAAAGCTGGTCTCACGATACTCGTAGTGCCATACGTCGTGAACGATTTGCTTGGCCTGACGAATCCATTCAGGGTTGCCGACCCACTTACGGTCAAACCACTTCCAGCGGTACGCTGGATGGAGCGCCAGCCCAGCATAATAGATAGGCGTTTCGCTTAACAACTGATAATACTTATCAAGCTTCTGCCAACCCAAATTGATGTTAATCCTGAAGTGTTCAGGGTCAGGAAAGCGCTCAGCCATGCTCTTATAGCCCTCAAGCTTGTCAAGAAGGAATTCGAAGCCCTGGATAACATCCCATATATTCCCATATGAGCCCATCCATCCACGCTTCCGCTTGCGAATTTGGCCATCGCCTTCAAGCATCTTAATCGTGCATTCATAATAGCCTAGAAGCTGCGAAAAGATCTCGAGAACCTCCCAGTCCTTGTCAGATAACTGGTGTTCTGGCTCGCAGATATATGGCAGTTTGGCGGACTTCTTCGTGGTGCCCCTTTTGGTCTTGTGTTGTTGTTCGAACTCCACCCGATATCGCGCTATAAGCAGTTCAATGGAATCACGCAGCTGAAGCGCACGTCGGATCATGTATAACTGCGAAAGCCATCGAGTATCGTTATCTAAAACAACGTCCAAAGGCTTCTTTGTCTTGACTTTAGGGTCAGGGGACTGCTCGAAGGCGGTCCGCTGGAGCTCTCGTATCGCAGGTTCGTGGCTCCGCGCTGAGCTTGGCCCGAGCTTATCATAATAGAATTCGAACGAACACCGCGCCCTACCTTGAGGCGTATGACAGTGGCCCATGACACGCTGCCCGAAGTACAAGAAGCCGGTGTCATCATGCAGAGCGCGTATAGGGACTACTGCCTCTACAAACTGAAGGGCAAGTCATACTCTTTAAACTGATTGCATTCGTCGACTATTAACAGACGACGCGTAGAATCTTTTGGAGACGCTGAAGCTTCACTGCGGCACGGCATTGCCATACTGATAAATGAAAAGGTTAACAGACAGGATCTACTTCAAGCTGAGCAAGGCTTTACTTGTGTCGATGTGGACCTCGGACGTGTATTGGGAAAACTTGACATGGTCCGATTTCTGTGCGACCTGCTGAAGTCGGAGATGAAACAGTGACGGGGGACGAGATCAACGCGATCAAAATGTTGGATCATCCCGAAGGAAGGATCGTCAGAGATGGAAAACCAGTGGCGGTTTAGACTTTATATCCTCTGTCGAGCGCATGATGGCTACAATAGATAGCGAATCTAGAGCCGGCCCAGAGGTAACTCTGGAAGAACTCGACGATATCCTCAATCAGATTGCAGGGCCTGATGGAAGCGAGGAGAATTTGATCAGCATTAAAGACATTAAGAAGGAAGAGATTGACTTCACCAACTGGGAAATTGCATCAAATCCCGCCGAGGGAGAACATCAACACCAAGAGGTCGCTGGTGTGTACGATGGAGAGGAATTAGGGCTTCCAGAAGACGACCTCATCGAGTCACTGGCGTCTCTTTCTACAGAGGAATTGGCGCGAATGGCCTCAGAGAGGGGAGTGACTGTCGATCACACAAGGAACGATGTCAGGGAGGAACTCATACGTCAGCTTGTGGACATATATACATCTTCTCAAGGCGAAGAACCCTTAGAACCAGAGGTATTTCTGTCGCTGGGGACTCCCGTGCCTGATTAGTAATACAGTATGACCAATGAGAGGCCACATACAGACGATATCAATGAAGCCGGCTGTGTTGAGAGGCATGCTTTAAGAGGCGTTTTTTGCAGGCTGTTGAGGCGTTGGTTTGAGAGCTATTTTTGAGAGCTTTGAACAGAGCGATTGAGGTCGGCTGATGCCAAATACGCCTTTCCTAATCGGGTAAGGTAGGCGAGGAAATTAGCGTAGTTCCACCTTGCCAAGAGTCCGAATTTCTCGAGTTTCTACGGTAGTAGTAGTAGTAGTAGTAGATTTATTACGCCCGGGAGAACGGATCTCATAGGGCCATGGAATACGCTATGCTATTTACATTTCTGCCACCTTCAATCCTGCCCACAAGTAAAGCCCCACTTTCTCTCCCTGGATCGCTTTCGCTTGGCCTCGCTTGACTCTCTCTGACAGGCCTGCTTGAAGGCCAATTTCTCCAAGTGTTCAGCATCCTATCCTCAGCAGCTGAAGCGTGGTCTGTCAAAATGAGGCTGTATTGTGTTAGTATTGTGCCACTGTTTCCTGGTTCCGGCTGTTAGTATGTCCCATTCTCCTACTTCACTCCCAACCTTCCTGTCTTCATCGCAAATTTGATCGTTGCTCCCACCGCCTGTAGGTTAGGTGACCACTTCGGTCCGTCCGATGCCGACTTTCCTCCCAGAAAGAATGAGAGGTTTCCCATCTCGCTTTGTCCGATTCGCCGCATGCCTTGGCGTTGTGCATCCCACTTGCTGCAGCGAAAGAGAAAATGTTCCATCGTCTCGACTGCCCTTCCACAGTCGCACAAGTCTGATTCCACTGCACCGATCCTCGACAGGTAGCTGTTAATCCTCGCCATTCCCGTGCGCAACTGCGAAAGCGTATCTGCTTCGCGTCTCTTCAGTCCGCCGTATAAAACCTTTGTGTGTATGCCTGGTAGCGCTTTGTCAACCCTCTTGGAGAAGCCGCCCACTCTGTCCGGTAGTGTCTGGTGCTGTTGTAGCTGCTTTCTCGCTAGTCTTATCCGCGTCGATCGGGCTTGGTACGGCTGTGTTTCTGGCATGCGCCCCGATTCAGTTGCTCTCTGCGCCTGTCTCTTCGCCTTAGGCCCCAAGGGGAACGCATCATCCCGAGAGGGTACCCAAATCATCTTGACCCTGTTGTTGCCTTTTCTTAGCCGTCGGATGTGGTTGTAGATTTCTCGGATGGCGCACTGTCCCGATTGTTGTCGTGGTCGCGCGATCGCCTTCAATGCTGACTGGCCGCTTGACAGTATGGTAAGCCTTCGGTCCCGTAATCCGTCAGGCATGCATCGCAATGCCATCGCTATCGCCCCTAGCTCGGCTGTGTAGGGGTTCTGGTCGTCTCGCGAGCCGAGAGTGACCGAGTACCTGGCCATGACCCTATTCTCTTGCCCTGCTGCTTTGTGGCTGATGATGCCTCCCATGCCCGTCATTCCTCCTCTGTCGGAAGCGCTGGTCGCGATGGTGATGTCTTCGACACTGTTGGCTGCCGCTATCGCCACCTTCCGATCTGCCTCACACACCAGCGACACGCGGGCGTGCCACGGCGGTGCTGCATAGGCTTCGATTGTTTCCATCCGCCCGATTCCGCTCTCGCCGAGGGCAAGCGCCAGTCTCTTCATCGGCGAGATGTACCTTCGACTCACTGATACTTTGAGTGTCGCTAGCGGGTGTTTCTTTGGCAGCGTGTGCATATTGATGTACAACTTCATTCCAGCCAGAGCATGTCGCTCGTGTACTGTTTGGATGCTGGCTTCCGCTTCAGCTACTGCCCTCGCTACCGTCTGGAAGGCTCCCGTGATGGCCCGCGCTCCTATTTTCTGTGCCCTGTTGAACTCTTTCAATTCCCTTTCGCCGCGCGCATGCGCCCATACGACAGACGCGTAGTCCATGGCTGGGGCAACGGTTGCGACGAAGAGTTGTCTGGCAGCTTGTGGTGGTAGCATCCTGAGTCTCCTTAGACACATGGCTGCCAAGAGACCTTTCGTGGCGGCCTTGGCCATGTGTTCCTTGAACCTGAGCCCCGTGTCCATGATTACCCCTAAGAGTTTGGCCTTCGCTTTGGGCTTGACTTCCTCTCCATTGATCGTGAACGGCGCCTCGCTGGTGCGTTCAGCTACGCGCGTGAAGTGGACAATTGCTGTCTTGTCATGCTCAAACGTCGCTCCACTGCGTTTCCCCCACGCCAGTGCCCGGTCAATGATGGCTTGTATGCCGTCCCTGTTCGCCTCCGCCGTCGGCCCCGTGACCCAGGCCGAGTAGTCGTCGACAAACGCCATCGATCCGCCTTTCGAGTCAATCTTGCTTTGCACAAGGTCTGCGTTGAAGAACAGGAAGAGCACTGGCGAAAGCGGCGATCCTTGGGGAAGGCCGGCTTGCGGCAGCTCCCGTTGCTCTGACGTGTACTCGTTCACCACAATGCTGGCCGTGCGATTGGAGCAGAACGCGCTTATCCATTGCACCAGCTTCTTGGGGATACCTCTTGCTTCCAGCCTCTGTAGCAGTCTGTCATCGAACACGCCGTTGTACGCGCCTTTGATGTCGAAGCTGGCCAGGCTGACCACCTTGCGGTTCCGCCATGCTTTGTATACTTGTTCTTGGAAGAGCAGCAGAGCCTGCTCTGCCGACCGCCGCTTCCTTGCCCCAAAGTGGTTTGTGGGCAGGAGCCCGAACGTCTCGGCGGCGTATGAGATCCTGTCCGCCACTACCGCCTCGAGGATCTTTCCCAGCGTCGACAACAGCGAGATTGGTCTCCATGCCTTTGCGAGTGCGTAGTCGGCCTTGTCCGGCTTCTTGAGCGGGATGATCTTTGCGCTTCTCCACTGGTCTGGTAGCTGTCCTTCATCCAGTGAGGTGCGGAACAGATGCATCACGCGTTCCTTGACCACCGGCCACAGTTGCTTCCACACCATCGCCGGCACACCGTCTTCTCCGGGTGCTTTCCACGCCTTGGCTGCCATGACTTTCTCCTCCACCTCCTCCAACGTCAAGTCTGGCATGGCCACTTCTCTCCGCCGCGGTCGTGGACCTTCGTCTTCGATGGTTGCTGGCAGCGGCGGGAAGAATGCCGTCAGCAGTTCTTCTGCCTGTTCCGCCTTGTCCTGCGTTGTCGTCCCGTCCGCCCTTTTCAGCCGGGGGATTTTGTCGCCGACCATGTCGCCACCGGGTTTGAGGTATTTGGCTGCTTGCCAGATATTGGCGCCGTCTGCGAGGAAGTCGTCCCAGTGGGCCTTCTTCTGTCTTCTGATACTGTCGTGGTACTCTTTGGATGCTACCTTTGCCCGGCTCTCTAGGTTGTCCTGTCTATGGCCTGCCCGCCGCTGCGCCCTCGCCAGGTTTCTCCAGTACGTGTAGGTTTTCCGGAGTCGAGTAAGGTCAGTTGTCCACCATCTCTTTGCGTATGGCGATGGCTTCGCTCGCGGGACCAGGGCGTGGATTGCGCCGAGGACCGCCTCCATCAGCCTGTCCGTCTGTGTCTGAACCCCGCCGTCCCATGGGAGGAGCGCCAGCCGATCTTTCACTCTCTCCTTGATCGCATTCCATGGTGCATTCTTGAAGAGCAGTCTCGGACTCGCCGTCCTTTCCGGTGTCGTGAGGTCAAACTCTGTCTGGATTGCCCTATGGTCCGACCCGTGTTCGGTCTGGTGAATGCCGCAGTGAACCATCTCTTCGGCCAGTTCGGACGACGCAAGCACCAGGTCGATCGTGCTCTCCGCACTACCCCTCTCCCAGGTTTTCGTTCCCCTGGGAAGGAGGCTGAGGAGGCCATGCTCGTCCATGAGGTCGATGATTGCATCTGCCTCCCCTTGGCGTCTGCCTGTCACCTCGTCACCTCCCCATAGTTGGTCGTGGCGGTTGAAGTCGCCTGCCAAGATCACGTCCGTTCTTTTCCCTGTGCCGTTGCGGAAGCCCGTCATCACCCTGTGCAGTTGCTCCATTGCCGTGCGTAGAGCATTCCCATTACTCCCTTCCACATACACCGATACCACTAGGATGTCCCGGTCGGGCAGTCGTATTATTGCTCCCGTCAGGTCGGCTGACGGTATCGGCACCTGCTCCGCCTCCAGGTCCCTGCGGATCCAGAGCATGCTGCGGATCGGCCATCGCATCTCGTGTCTCTTTGTCGGTATAAATCTCGTCCAGTTTCTGTGGTTGTTTGGTGCTGTCATCACCGCACCGTCAATGTTCAGCGCGTATGGTTCGGCTATTGCCAGCACCGCGTAGTCCCGCAAGTCTCCGTCGTTCATCATGCTCAATTGCACCGCATCCCTCTTCCCCACGTTGAGCTGGAGGATTTGGAGGTTAGTGCACATTGCTGCCATGTAGATGTCGTACTCGGCAGTTGCGGCTGAGCGATTCGTGTGGCCCTCCGCAGAGAGCGCACTTCGGTTCGATCGCCTGGCACTGTGTGTGGCGGTGTCCGGTCTCTGCACATTTGCTGCATCGCTGGGGCCTAGTGCAGGTGAAAGCTTTGTGACCAAGCTCCCAACAGTTGTAGCATTGGACTGGGCCTTGGCGTCGCTCGAAAACGTTGGTACTGGCCGACTCCCCAGCGAGGTGAAAGTATCTCTCTTCCAGCAGGCGTTGCGCATCGCTCGCCTTCGTGACGTAGATCACCATCGAGCCGTAGGATTTCCCACTCTCCTTGTCGCTGAGCCAGTGCATCTTGGCAATCGTCACTCCGTTCTCCTTTCCCAGCGCCTCCGCTGTGCCTGGCAGCACGTTGCCAGCTGAGTCCAGAACCGCTGCCCTGTTTGCACCGTCAACTTTGACCGGATACAGCTGGTCCCTGAGGACTCTTGCGCCTTGGACTGCTGTCTTCTCTGCCGCTTCCTTGACGAGCTTCATCTCCGATTCGTCTCGGCAGATCACCTTAATACGGTCTGCGTTCTTTGCGTTCCTCACTACGGCTGCACACCTCCAGTCCTGTCGGCCCTCCTTCTTTCGCATCTCCTCCTCAATGGCCTGTCGAATTCCTCCCACTTGCGCTTTGCCCTTCTCCTCCTCGTTGACACGCGATGTGTCGATAGTGCAGAAGAGAGTATCGGTAAGCGTGGACGGTGTTGTTTGTATCGACGAGAGCGTGTGAACGTTGCTTGGCTGGCTTGACGGCGGGGTACGGGCTACGTCTGCATACGATGGGTGTGGGCTCGTCTGGGCGCTGTTGGCCTGAATACTTCTGGCCATCGCGTCAAGTTGCTCTCGCAACTGCTTTGTTTCTTCTGCCGCTTGTTCCCTCACCTGCCTGAGCTGTTCAATCAGCTGCTCGCGCATCTGCTTCATCTCACGTGCTGTCTCTTCCTGCATGCTTCTAGTTTCCTCGGCCTTTTTCCGGTCGTCGGCCGCCTCGGCCCTGACCGTCCGTATCTCCTGCTGCAGTTGTCGGATCATCTCCAGCTGATCGCTAATCACCTTTGTTGCTTTCTGCTGGTTCTCCACCAAAGCATCCCAGAGTCTCTCCAGCATCTGTTTCTGCTTGCTCATGAGATGGCTCGACGTTTCCTGGAGCATCGTCTGGAGCGTCGTCTGGAGCATCATCTGCATTGGCGATGAATCGCTGCGGGCCGCGCCATCCATGGCCTGCAATCCCTCGTCCGCATTGTCCCAGTCGTTGTCGCCTGCTGCCACTTGCCTTGTGCCGGCATTCTTCGATGTTCCGGCCTGGCTTGAGGCTACTTGCCAAAATTTTTGGGCTTTCGCGGTTGGTTTCACGGATCTCGACGAGCGACGCGTCACGGTCACCGAATCCCCACCCGCGACCAGGATCTCCTCGGCGGTCGTGTCCATCTCCCGGTGCCACGCTCACGGCAGCGCCAACCCGTTCTTTCGCCTAGAAGAGTGTAAAGAGTGTAAAGAGTGTTTTTTCGGGGGGCATTTAGTTTTCCACAGTGGAGATATCCGCGTTGATAGTCCCTGTGGCCTGCCCCGTGCGTCCTAGTTACGTATCGACCCCACCCTGGGTCCAGCACTCCAGACGCTCCCGTCACAGACGGCGTTTTCGGGGGTTTTCATCGGCCGTAAAACGAGCTTGTTCGAGAATAGTTCGTATATTTATGACTTTAGCTGTTCGGGGGGCGCCTTTTGGGAGGCCATGACCATCAGGAAGAGGATCTGTAAGGTGCTTGGCTGGAGCGGCAGTTCCACCAGAATAGGAATACGTTTTGTCACAATGGTTACAGCGCCACTCTTCTTTTCCAGTCTGTTGATTGTAGTATCTTGTCTCTATCTCTTTGTCTAGCATATGGGAGAAGCCCTATGATGTTCTTGGCTTGGCTAAGGAGGTTCTAGAGACTGTGCGAGGTCGCGACGATTGGCAATTGGAGGTTTGGGTCTCGTCTGGGTCATGTAATTGCTGACTGGAGAGCTCCGAAAAGTCGTCTGATATCGACGACCCTCTTCGTTGCGACGTTTGAACAAAACGCAGGCGTTGTTGAGGCATGGAGGTTGTCAGTAGTCCTCTGTAGAGTGACAGAAGAGGGTCTCGAGGGGCTGCCCGTGAACGATACCCTACCCTGTAGACCATGAATTTATACTTCCACCTCCGCGTTTTCTTGCCCCTGACGTAAAACAATAAACCAGTTACGCGTTTTCTTCGCACGCGTCCCCACATGTCGACGTTAATTGTCAACAAAACAAGTGCATTTTGTCCGAAGATCCGCCAGCTAATGCAGATAATATATTGCTAATATTGATGCGAATATCTCGCGGAGGTCACATAAAGTGAGGTTGTCATGTAGATGTAGAAAGATGGATAACGAGCTAAGACTACAGTTGAGAACGGGAGCATAAGGTCTCCTTTCTCACGTGATGTTACATATAATGCCAGTCTTAAGCACCAGGCCCAAGACTGGTTCTTCACGTATCAAATATGGATAACCTTATATTGTATTGTCACAATATCACAACCTGCGTATTATATTGGTACAATTAGAAAACGCATATTGTATCGTATGTATTGCAATATATTGTTTTATTGTCATATTATTAGCAACACTGCGGCGGCAGGCTTCCTGAGCCTTATGGTCTGTTTCTCAGCCTCATCCCGAGCAATGATGATATCTTGGATGTGAGGGAAAGCCATGTTAGGGTTGAATTTAAAGGTCTTCCGACCCGTTGGCTCCTTAGCAGCTAGCTTTACCTTCAGGATAGCATTTTCCTTCCTGAAGTGTGTAATTTCGCTGTTCTTGGTGTCAATCTCCTTACCCGCCTTCTTCATGATGGTCCGAACGTCCTGACCGATGTGATTTAACTGATGATTAACACGATCTGACTGCTTTTCAATATCTCGGCTGCAATGAGGCGTATCCCGTAGCCCTTCATCGTTCTTCTGTCTCTTTGGTGGCGTTTTTGGGGACAAATTGGTGGCTGGGAACGCTTTTTTGAGGTCAACACCGACAGGGCCTTATCAAAATCGGTAGGATAGATGCCGGAAGCATGAAAGCCAGCTCGGATGTTCTCCTGACTGAACGCTTTTCCCGAAGCTACTCTTGGAGAAAATCTTGATGCCGGCCCCGAATTTGTTCAGGTTGATATGGATTTGACAGTATATGTTAGCTATTCCGTATTTTATTTTCCTTTTAAAAATAAATCCTTGGAGGTAAAGTGACAATACTAGTCCGGACTGGACGAGTAACTTCTCAATTCTCTCGATGTCGTTCAGCGACACTA
The DNA here is from genome assembly GCA_020744375.1 of Dactylonectria estremocensis. Classification (NCBI taxonomy): domain Eukaryota; kingdom Fungi; phylum Ascomycota; class Sordariomycetes; order Hypocreales; family Nectriaceae; genus Dactylonectria; species Dactylonectria estremocensis. The sequence continues at coordinate 123,558 of JAGMUU010000065.1, forward strand.
CTTTGAGACAGTAACAATCGCCTTTCTGTCCACAAGACCCTGCACGAACCGCTCAAGTGATTGCACGACAAGCCTCGCAATTGTATCAGCCCCTTCCAGCCGAGGATCGAACGAGCAGACCGTCAAGGAAGTGGGTGTAACTCTGGTTGGAATCAACGTCATGGCGTTTAGTAAGTCTTGGGCGTAAAGGCCACCTGGCGATGGCCACTCATTTGCGCGCCCAAGAGACTCGTCAAGCACGTCAACATCCAAGTGGACGTGGCTTCTTCTAAATTCCAGCCTCTCGAGGATTGGGTCCAGTTCAGCAGTGAAGTCGACATGCCGAGATGGATCACCCCATACAGTCGTTAGACCCTGCTCCTTGATCCACTTTCGTTTCGATTCAGAAATGCGCCTCACCCCAATGAACGCGACTTGACTTAAGGGTAGCGGTTTGAAGCCTGGCACTGTCTTCATCATAGCCGACCAGCTGCTGCCACACATCATTGAAGCCGCCATGCTATCAAGGTAGCCACTAACGTCGGTTTCGGGGGTATCGAGATCGTCGTGGGCATCAAACCAGAGGACACCCAAATCCTTAGGCGGTATGCCTAGACCACTAACGGCCGCGGCACTAGCACTGCAATTGCCAGAAAGAATGATAGGAAAGGCATTTTGCGCGACAGCGGCAGAGACAGCGGCGGAGATGCGACGTATATGTTCGAACGTCCGACCAATCTCGCCCTCAAACTCCTCGACCGGACCAATATTAGCGAAGGAGACGGGAATGAGGCGTTCAAGTCGCGAGACCAATCCATGACTGAGAATGTGTATTGGTCCACCTCCGACTCGGTGATTGTAGACGCCGGCGTGGTAGGGGGCAATTATGAGGCGGATTGATGAGGCTGGCATGGCTGCAGTTGATTGATTGTTGTCGATACTGGTGGATGTGATGAGCAGAAAAACATTCGATGATAAGTATTCTAGCGGTGTTGGAGAATGCGGACGAGCGCTTACCTTGGCTGCCCTGGTAGGGATGGCTTCAAGCGGGGCGAAGACATCCACTCTTTTGCTTTCGTGGAGAGGTGAGAATGGTCCACAACTGCCGCTTCTGTCCAGTTCAGCTTCCGGCTTCCCATTTGCCGATTTAATTAGCAATACGGGAGCTGACGTGGACTTTTGTTATATCGGGTTAAACCGTAGTTTCCCTATCCAATTACATCTGACCTCTCTAACCTCGTAAGGGGAATAGATCTACGGTATCATTCTCACGCAGCGACCCCACCCGTCAATGTCTTCCACTTTTGCACGCCAATCCACAGCCAAGCACCTCATTCAGCGAGACGGTACCCTGTACAGGTATTTCCCTCAGCTGACGCTCGCTCGCATGCCCCACTCTTCGAAGGCTCCCCTTTCGAAGGATCCCCTCTTCGAATGCTCCACCGCTCCAACATTTCGCACGCTCCGCCCTTCGCTCGCCCCTTCGCTCGCCCCTTCGCATGCTCTCCTTTTCGCCCCTGCGGATACACCCCTCCTCTGCGCGCTCCCTCTCTGCCTCTGTCGCCCCATGGCTGTCGAGGACACCGCTTCTTTCCTCCCTCGGGTTACGCTGTGTCTTCAGGCCCGAAAAAAGCAGACAAAGCGCCGTCCAAGCTTAAAGCAACAATACTCGTGTGCTCCCAGAATCCCGAGAGCAACTCGTGCCGGCTCCTACGAAGCTCCTTATGGGCCTGGTTTCTAGTGGTGACGGCAATCGAGCACCAACCGGACATCACGACTTTGTTCGACCGACTCAGTCACTCGGACATTGAGATTTCAGCCGACAAACTCGATAACCTCACTGTGCACGAATCTCTGTTTCAGCTGTTCGAGCACACGTTCTATAAATCCCAACGAGCCAGAGACCGGCAAAGTGAGTATGTCACCTGGTTGACGGACCTCCAGCTAACTCGTCAGATTCCCTCACTGCAGCCGGCTTTGAATCTTCGATCCCCAGCCATATCAGGTTATCCAAGCGACCCCGCCTCGACGAGTTCGAACAACCCGAGCAACGCAGTTCCCGCGAGTCTCCCGAGTCCGATAGCCCGCAAATGAGACTCGTCTCTCAATGCCCAAATGCCACTCTTGACGCGGCCTCGAGCTCCTGTGAAGAAACCGTGCAACACCGATTGGACGCCCCGCCTGCGGTGGCACCGAGCGAGACGTATGGAATAACACAATCGACAAATGGCAACCGTCAACGTCCTCGGTGGCCGGGGGCTTCGGTTCTCCCCCTCGTCTTTCCACAAAGGATGTGTGATGGAGTCGAAAAGGATGATATCTTTGCTCGCATCGCTGTGTCCTACACACAAAATCCTGCTCAATGTTCCCTGGATATCGATGTGACTAGAGATATGGTGTCGATCCTAGCTAACGAGTTATTTAGCAAGCGTAACAGGTACGACGGGGAGAATGCCAAGTGGGTTTTGGAGTTGGCCACCCGAGGGAGCGAGAGCTCCGGCGGGCAGCTTATAGTTGCCTTGAGGTTGAATCTCTTATATTGCTCGGGGGCGGAAGTTGACCACCATGCTTCGAAAGCCTCTTTTGGTTTCTGCCTCGCCATCTTTCGCAGGTATGCTAGCGTCGGTTGAGCGCCCTCCGGCTCCGGCAGCGAGGACACCGCTTTTGCTAGTTTGTCGGCTTGTTCGTTGCCGGGGATGTTCGTGTGGCCAGGTATCCAGCACACTTTTGTAGCTCCATGAGATGCAGCTAGAGCCTGGAACTTGAGGAAGACTTCTTGTGAGGAGTCTGACGGTGTGCCGCGTAGGCAAGTGGCAGCTGCCAGGTTGTCTAGGCAGACTACGATGTCCTGTGTCGCTGATCTTGGGAGGTTTAGGGCCGCTTTTAGGCCCTCCAGTGCTCCTGTGGCCTCAGCATCAAAGACCTCGGCAGGTCCAAGCCGACCCGATCCGTCGCAGATAGAGAGGTCGTTTTGGTGAATGGCGAAGCCATAGCTGGCTGCTCCCTCTGAGGACAGGGAGCCGTCTGAGTATACGATCAAGGTGCTTAGGCTTACTGACTCAACCCACTGGAGAAAGGCCTCGGCCGATTCTTCTTTCGACGCTATCTGTAGGGGTGTGTCTTGTTCTCTGCTGAAGCATTTTTGGATGAGGACCGGTCGTGTGCAGGGCGCGAGGAGCTCATTAGTCCGCCGAAGACGGGTCCTGAAGCTGCTCTCTGATGGGGTTTGGTATCTCCGCTTGATGAGCATATGGTACGTGGGTTGCCTGGGCGGAACTGTGCGCTTCGCGAGGGGATGAGCCTCGTCGAGGGATTTGAGTCGGGCGGAGAAGCGGTATCGACGCGCTTCAAGAAGCTGAGCGACTGGTGGTATCCCGCTCTCCCGATGGAGGATGGCGATAGGGGTCGTCTTCCAGACGGGGAGTATGGCTCGCATGGATTGGTCGATAGCCTCGTTCATTCTCCGCAGGAGATGTCCAATACTTGACGGCCGGTCTTTGGAGGGTTGGTTCCACCGCGGTCGGGTTGCACCTGGGTACCATACTTCAGCGCCATAGAGCAGGACCGGTTCGACGCATACCCTAACGGCACTCCGCACAGCACTGGGCAGCGGACCGTGTATCGTGTTAGTGAGTCCTCGCAGATGGTAGGCGACAGCCTGGGCTTTAGCCGTCCATTTCTCTACGTGGACTCGGAATGATAGGCTGCTGTCTAGCCAGATGCCTAGCCAGCGCATTGCTGCCTCGGGGTGTTTCTCGACATCACCATGGCGTATTGCCGGTGCAGTCTCGAGTTTGCTCCGAGAGAAGTGCATGACTTCCGTCTTCTTAGGGTCGAAAGATACCCCATTCGTCGCGCCCCAGCGGACCATTTCTTCGACAGATCTTGATGCCGCAGCGGTTGTTTCCTCTACCGTGTCGCCCGTGCACAGGATGCCTGTGTCATCTGCGTAGCCGAACCGGCCCCGAGGGTTGCTTAGTCGGTAGATGGGCTCTGTGTACAGCAGAAAGAGGATCGGCGATACCGGCGATCCCTGAGGGAGACCGCACTGGAGAGGGGAGAGCGGGGTGATAGTGTCTTGGTATCTGACGCAGGCGGATCGGTCATCCATGAAGGATCCGGCCCATCGTGCGAGATGTTCGGGCCAGCCTTGTTCGCGGAGTCGCAAAATCAGTCTGTTGCGCAGGACAGTGTCGAACGCGCCTTGGATATCCATCGTGACCAGAGTGGCCACCTTCTTGCGAGCGAATGCTTCCTCGATGTCGTGGACCAAAGCAGCTACAAGGTCTGTCGCAGACCTCTTTGGGAGCGCGCCAGCTTGTTGTGGGTGAAGGACTCCATAGTGAATGCATGCCCACGCGAGACGATGCGCGACCAACCGTTCCAGCCCCTTGCCGAGACAAGAAAGCAGAGAGATAGGTCGCCATGCTCGCGGCTCCGTCAGGTCTCTTCGTCCAGGTTTGGCGATCATGACCACCTCGGCCGCCCTGAAGGGTTTCGGGTGGTGGCCTATGGCCAGGCACCCCTCGAAGAGACGGCGAACGTGCGTTCCGATGATATGCCATGCTGCTGTGAGGAGCTTGACTGTGATGTTATCTGCTCCTGGGGATGTGTTCCCGGTACAGAGAGTCGCATCCTGTGCTTCTTCTAGGGAGATTTCCTGCGAAAACGGAATCATTCTGCAAGGGCTGACCTGAATCCAGGGGCCCTGAATGTCGTCTTCAGCTGTTCGGCGCTCTAGAGTAGCTCGCCGGAGCGCGTTGGCCTTGTCCAGCTGGGTTTCGTAGACCACGTCGTCCACTTGTAGTGGAGGCGGTTGGAAGGCTCCTGGTGATCTCAGCCACCGGACGGCCTTGAAAACGGAGCTGCTGTCTGAGAAGCTGTCGATCAGGTTCCGCCAGTAGAGCCTTTTGGCCCGGCGGACCACGTGGTGGAAATCTCGTTTGGCTAGCTGAACTTCTTGGTTGAATCCGAGGGGGTAAAGCCTCCTGATCGCACGGTATTCGGCTGCGGCAAGGGCGCACTCTTCGGTCCACCAGGGAGCGTTGCGTGCTCCCTTCCTCGCAGGCCGGCCCGCTGCCTTTGCTGCTGATTGTAGGAGACTCAAAAGCGCAGATGCGAGCTCGTCTAGCTCTGACGGGCCCGAGGCAGAGTTGGGGATCCCAGACGATCCCAGTTCTACGATTTCTACGAAGCGCTTAAGCTCGTCGTCTGTTGTTACCCGGATTTTGCCTGGCTGTATTGGGGCCGGCTTGATGCCTGGGAGCGTTAGACTGAGAGTGAAGTGATCAGAGCTGGTGGCGAGGCGGTCCTCGATGTTAGCTTCAGTAAGAGGTACGTTCGTAAAGGCGAGGTCGATAGTGTTTCCATGGGGGTTTGTGGGGACGTCTGAGGTGTTCAGCAGGCCGAGGCTGTTTTCCGATGCCCAAGAGGCAATCTCGCGGCCACGGTTCGCAGTCGGGCCTGTCTGCCAGGTGTGATGTCTAGCGTTGAAGTCGCCTGCCACAAGGCAGCGATCAGGGATCGGCCATTGCAGTAGAGTATCCAGCGCATCTTTTTCGTCGTTCTGGCGGTAGAAGTTCACTATTATTATATCGTTGACCGTAAGCCACAGGATATCGCGGCTTATGTAGGGTCGGTTCTGGTCTGCCGCGAGTTTAGAGTCTCGGCGGACATATGTCATGACTCTGGGTCGGGTGCTATTACTGTTCCAGGCTTCGACTGGAGAGTAGGTGTCGTATGCAGGATGGGTCTTCGTGAGGCAGCGGGAGTTTGCCGTTGTTGTCCATGGTTCTTGGAGGAGCACGATATCGTATCGTTCAGAGTCTGCCAATGCCAGGGCACAGTCGTGGACCGGGGGAACCTTGCCGACGTTGGCTTGAAAGACTCGGAGAGTCTTTCTATCGCATCTTCGTGCTCGTGGGCGTCTACTCATGCCCGTGGTCGTGGGGGCGCGTGATCAGGACGATGCGGCGCTTCCTCGGAGAGCCGGTTCTTGGGTGCTCAGGTTCCTCCTCTACTTCCGGGGTTGTTGCCACCATTATGCATGAGGGCGCTCTCGACGCGGCCGGGCTGGGAGCGCGAGGGCTCGATCGTTCTTGCGACCCGGTGCTATCTTGCTGAGGGTCAAGTGTGTGTCGTTGCGGTTCTACGTTGCGCTGGCGATATGTTTCAGCGCCTACAACTCGGACATGGTCCCTTTGTTCTTTGGTCAGTCGGCGGAAAACGCCGTGTACCTTCTTCGGGCCAGCTGGGCACTTGGCGAAGTTGGCGCTGTGCGGGCCGAGGCAGTTGGCGCATTGCTCTGGGGCGGTGCAGTTCTCGGAGTCGTGGCCGGCCTTGCCGCAGCGCATGCACAGAGGGCGTCTATGGCAGGTGCGTGGCGGGTGGTAGTCCAAGCATACATTGCACTGCCTTGGCCGTTTGGTTTTCTTGATGAGCCTTGCTGGTCGGCTGCCGAAGAGGCACCAGTATTTCTTAACTGGCTCGAGGAAAGACACAAGTAAGGTTTTTGTTAGGGGGTTGTTGGGTTGGAGCCGGGTGGGGCGTATGTCGACAGGTTTAAGCCCTGTCTGGATTTCAATTTCTTCGTTCATGGCAGCATCGCTGTCCGCTTCGTTGCCATAGAGGTCAGTCAGTTTGCGGGGGTAATCTGAGACCAGATAGGTAAACCATTCCTTGCTAGTCTCTATGGCGGCGGCCCCTAGGTCATTTGCCCATTCAGCCTGTCTCTGCACGAGGAGGTCGCGGGTAGTTATGTCGGCGGTGAGGACGGCCCATCCGGACCTGACTTGGAATACCCGCGGGATCTTGTGCGGGTCCACTCCGAGTTTCCGGGATATATGGGCCCGGATTGCGTAGTCTTTGTGGGTTCTTGCCGGAGCTTCGGCGTCCAACAGGATGAAGACGCGGAGATCCACTCGGGGTGGGGCACATGCGGTCGGTTGTCCCTGGCGATGCGGGGGGGTTTGTTGTTGATGATGTTGATGCTGGCGGGTAAGGGAATTGTTTGCGGCCGGGGGCGAGGCCGCGACGGTGCTGTAGGTAGGCACGGGAGCAGATTTGGCATCAGAGAGCGCCTGGTTCCAGGAATCCAGGAAGCTATTGGCAAAGTTTTGAGCGAATTCCCGTTCGAGTCCAGTGGTGAATTGTTTCGCCGCCTCTTCGAATTTAGCACAGAAGGCCTGAAACACCTTCAGCTTGGCATTGTGCCTTTCGGTACGAAAGGTCTTCTTAAGCTCTGGGATTTCCACCCCCAAAATGCCTTTCGGTACGAAAGGTCTTCTTAAGCTCTGGGATTCTCTACCCCAAAATCGACCGCTCATCCCTGCACACATACCCCTGTCAAATTACCCGATTAGTCATCCCCGGCGCACCTCCGGTTGGCTGCAAATTATTTCCCGATTAGTAAGCCAGACTGCACCTCCTGTTGGTCCGGATTAACCCCATCCGAATGGCCCCCAGAGGTGCCAATCTTCTCTTCCTCATTTGGCAATACGCACCCTTTTGAGGGTTTCTTGTTGAGAGACACGTGACATGCACGTGGGAACTCGGTTTGGGATAGTGTCAGATAAACCGTTACGCCAAAAACGTAGCGCCGCTACTGATGTAACAGGGGAAGGCGCACGTCCGCCGGGGGACGTTGGAAGATGGAAGCTGGGCGTGATGGGCAAGTTGGCGGCTCCCTTGCGCTGAGTAGCCTTTCGATACGAAGCTTGCAACAAGAGCTTGTTTTACACTAGTGGGTTGTTGCACGTGTTGAGAAGAGGGCGCGGTTTTAAGTGGTCGGCTCCGGGTGGGTGGATAAAGAGACTTGACCAATAGAGACTAGCAGAGATCAATCAGTCGCCATACGAAAGAGGGAAAATTGTCAATTTGATGAGTATAAGAAGCTGCCATGCTAAGATGTCCTGGTGTTAAGACCATTAGACTTTTATTACTCGCATTGGTGTTGAAATCGCACGCTTATTTCTCCCACATATCAATCTGTAAGTTTTCCAAGCCCAATCTAACAGCCCAAAATACCACACACTATCACTATACTATGCTACTTAAAGTCTCTTTGTCGGATGCCTCTTGTTCCTGCCACCTGGTTCAGTAGTTGATGACCGCATATTAGGACGAACGGAGGATCGGAGTGTGGCAGATATGCCAGGTGATCGAGAGTTCTCCTCTCCCTTCACTTCACCTTCTTCATGGTCATTGTTTTCATCAGAGTCTATGGATGTTGAAGGGGAGACTGGTGATCCTGCAATGACTGGAGATTTTGCGGTAGGCACATTAGACCTCCTGAGTTTCTTGGGGGCGGGACTGTTTGAACTTGACGGAGATGATTGAAATGTGGAGATTGCAGGCCTTTTGTTCTGAGATGGAGTGGCGGGCTGTTGGAATGGACCTCCCTGTGACGATTTTGATGATTGTGACTGTGAATGTTGCGCCTGTGAACCTTTCTTTGAGGGAGACTTGAACATAGACCTAATTGCTGCGAAGCCGCTAGCTTGGGATGGGCTAGGTTCGGTTTTAGAAGAGGAGACTGTGTTAGAACCAGGTACAGGTGGCGTGCTCTTGTCCGGAAACGTCCAAGAGTCGGGAACAACGATGAAAACATAGTCCTTCTCATCGCCTGGAGGGGCAGTCACCATAAGACGATGGTCAAGCAGGCCAACTATCTTGCCGACGCAGTTGAAGGGAACACCCGGAACAAACTGTGTATCTTTCCTATCTGCCATCTTCTTGCAGAGGAGAGAAAATGGCAAAGCGCGAATAGGAAAGAGAATAAAAACTTGAAAGGGATGGAAGCCTTTGAAAGGGCTCTTTGATGGCTGACCCGGCGTGATGTAAGTACAGCACTGGATAAATGCACAGCATCTCAGCTGCGCATCATCCAACTGCGGGACAGAGTCCTTGATTAAGTGGGTTTGACCTGTCCCGAGAACCTGCCCCGCTAAAGAGACAACCGGTGGGATAAGTGGAAAGCCCTCACCATTGCAAAGAGTTCGTGGGTCAATGCTGATAGTTACATTAGTAGCAAGCGCGATAGTGGAACTCGAGCTAAGGGGAAATGATAAGTTTGCTTACGCTTGGTATCCAAAGTCGCGTATGAGAACAACTGGAACCTTGTACACTTCGCCATCACCCTCTTCATCGGTGAAAACATCAGGCTCCTGCAGCACCCACTCTAGTGCGTAGGGGTGTACTTTGCCAGTGAAATGGAACCACTGATTCTCCCACTCCGATTCAACAATCTGCTGGTTATAGACAGAGAGGTTGAGACTAAAGTAAATCGGCAGTGGGTCAGGGGATCGATACCCTTCAGGACGCAGCATAGAATATTCAGGCAGTGTCATATAGGGAGGGGGTGGAAGGAAAACCCTGCCAAGAGCTTCAACATTAAGGCTCTTTATGAGTTGTTCATCTGATGTAGGAAACCGCGTTGGGGTATCCAGCTGACCAAAAATGGACATGGTCATATCACTGCCAAGGTTTTTCTGAGAGTCATAAGGCATGCGCGGAGGGGGATGACCGCTAAGAGTGGAAGTTAAGGTAGAATTTGAGGTAGAAGTTAATGAAGGCATGATATATTGAACTGGCAAATGTTTCGATAAAAAATGGGAGAGCAGTTAAGATTACGACTCTGTGTGTAAGGGTGAGAGAGAGAGAGAGAGAGAGAGAGCAATTGTAAGATAAGCCTGTAAGATTGGCATGCAAATGTACAGAACAAAGGAGAAACACATCTGATATTTATGATCGATTAAATTGTATCGTATATATAATGCACAAATTGATACCACTCAGTCAAGATACTGTATTTCGTAGCGCAGAGAGGATGTGGCATCGCCGATCTCCATCCAGCATTTTCAGCTAAAAGCTACCATCCCTGCTGATGTGGATACTTGCATAATTGAATTGATCAATTAATGTAGATGGTGAATAGATTTGCTTTTTCCGTGAGTACAAAGGATTGGCCAAAACGTCAGCACATATTGCCGATCGTCGTAAAGCATGTTAAGTTAAGAGCCTTGATCCCTGCTAAGTGGATACTTACACAGCGGAAGTGATCAATCAATGTAGCTATTGAATAGAATTGCTTCTTCCACGATTACGAAGAATTGACTAAGATATTAACGCGTAGGGAAAAAAAAACAAGTATGAGAGCTGAGCACTATGATAGGTAGATGGATTAACGTGGTGTGTATTATGTCAATCACATGAGTGTCCATCGCTATTACCATTACAACGAAAGAGGGTGAAGGGATATTTTAATCTATTGGTATATTAATACTGCAGCGACTATATGAATAAGAGGGTGGGGGAGTATGATGCTCTACTGGTATACCGGCGTGATGATGCTCCGAGTTGATGATGGATGAATAATCAAGCACGAAGTTAATCATTATGAAAGTAAGAGGGTGGAGGAATATGATGCTCTATTGGTATGCCGGCGTGATAATGCTCCGAGTTAATGATGGGGATGAATAATCAAGCCCGAAGTTAATCATCATGAAAGTAAGAGGGTGGAGGAATATGATGCTCTATTGGTATGCCGGCGTGATGATGCTCCGAGTTGATGATGGGGATGAATAATCAAGCACGAAGTTAATCATTATGAAAGTAAGAGGGTGGAGGAATATGATGCTCTATTGGTATGCCGGCGTGATGATGCTCCGACTAGATAATGGGATGAATAATCAAGCCCGAAGTTAATTATCACGAAAGTAAGAGGGTGGAGCAATATGATGCTCTATTAGTATATCGGCGTGATAATGCTCCGAGTAGATGACGGGATGAATAACTAAGTCCGATATTGGGATGAAATTGGAAGAGTAAAGAAG
>JAGMUU010000066.1:0-131943 GCA_020744375.1 Dactylonectria estremocensis
CAGTCAGTACACATTGAATAAAGAAGAAAGCGAGGAGAGGACGAAGTAAGACCGATTTACTACGCGTTGATCTCTTCCCAAGATGAAAGAAATACGCGATAAGGGTGGAACTAACCAGCACATGACCTCGGGGCGCCGCGGCCAGAGTTGAGATGATGAGCTAGCGCCACACGGGACTAGACGGGATGATGAGTCTCGATTCAATACTCCGTAGTACCGAACACTCAAGCCATGCCTTCTGGTGCAAGACACAGGTAAACCCAAAACTGGGACTCCTGTTGGCTGCCGTCTGCTGGGTTTATTGTGCGTTTAGAGAAGGGCATCGAGGAGTGCTCAATGGCGAGCCTATCTCGCTCGGGTCCCATCGACACACCTCCAACCCGCGCAAGTGCCATCCGCGGAGACTGTGGATGGCTAGGCGACAGACTGAGCGCGGTTGACAGGAAACCAGCTCGGGATGGCGAAATCTTCTCCCATTACTCCGTAAGCCTACTACCAATCCAGATTTCACGCTTAGTGTAATACCAAGAGCTGTTTGAGGAAGAGCCGAACGATTAGTACCTATCAACGCCGAGGCGACGTCTTTCCAAATGTCAAGACCATGTTGGGGACTCACACGGCATTCTGTGTCCAAGTTATCAGGCCGAAGGGCGTGTCCATCTCCAGCAACACCTTGAGACGAAACTGGCCGAGATGCTAGCGAGCATCTTTGTCGATATTGCTTTAGGTAGAGGAACAAACAAAACCACAATCAGAGAAATTCACGTCGACATGAGTATATTTATGAAGTTCCCATGACCAGGCTGAGGACGATGACTGCATATGTACATGGGGTTGAGTCACACCGACTCCCGGGCATCCCAGTTTTGAGGCCCGCCAGCTAATCCTTCTCCCCCAGTAGCGGCACTTTCTTATCTCCTTCATCCATATCAGCTGTGCCACAAGACAACACTCTCAAAATGGGTTTGGCCGTTTCCAAACAGGAGTAAAAGAAGCATCTCAAGGAGATGAGCGTGGACGATGGCGGGGGAGAGCCCGAGGATACTTCGACCCGTCTTTGGGAAACCACGGAAAACTAAACTATCTCAAGATCAGCATTCCACAAAAGGCGAATAAGAACCGACCTACTGTGCGATAGACCATGATCCCGTTGTGATGCTTTTCATTGTTATAGGAAGACATGGTTCGCAATGATCAGCGGGGGAATAAATTAAGGCAACGAGGCGAGAGCAGTGCGGCTTGCAGGAAAGTGCTATGCAGGCAGCCAGCGCCCATGTTATACTCTCAGTACAAAGTGTAAAGAGATCTCAATATGAGTGGGCCGATGGGGCAAAACCCCTGCATACTTCTATGCAGGGATCTAAGATTAGCAAGCTCGGAGCTCGAAGAGTGACAAAGCCCGGGTCTAGGCATCGCCTTACCTATTTTGGATAATTCATGGAACATGTTCCATGAATTATCCAAAATAGGTAAGGCGTGGCTGGGTCACACGAATCGACGAAGACTGGGGGACTCCGTTGCCAGAGGTCATCCAGCCTCTCATTTTAACCTTACCAACATCAACGTAATCATGTCTGTAAAGCAACTTGAAGCCGTGGCTCATTTTATCCTCGCCCTGTGCGAGCGAGCCAAATCCGATGGCCCTGAAAGCATTGATGACGATGCAATTCTGGAGGTCAGTAGAATGGTTGAAATACGTGATTCTAAACTCATATTTGCTAGGTATTGACCGATTTCAGTTATGAAGCTATCACACCAGAAGCCCGGCACGGATGGAAGGACGCTATTGTTGCCATTGCCAACCTTTCCAAACTCTTCAATTCAACAGCAACCTGTCCCACAACGACTGCTCCCACGACTACTCCCGCGGCGACTGCTCCCACGGCGACTACTTCCAAGATCACTCCCCCGTCAAATGTTTCTACAGCGACTGCTTCTACGGTGGTTACAACGACTGCTCCCACGGCAATTACTTCTACAACCACTCCCACGTCAAATGTTTCTACAGCAACTGCTTCTACGGCAGTTGCTTCTACAACGACGACTGCAACGACTGCACCTACTCTAATCCCACCTAATAATACACCTGAAAAAAAACACTCTAGGAAAAGAAAAGAGATTGCCGTTAGCAAAGAAATCTCGGAAAACCTCGAAACCTGGAAGCATTCGCCAGAGAAGCTCTTTCACCAAGATTCTATTCCACTTCAAGGCTCATTATGCGACTACATCAACAAAGTTTCCAATTCAGACATTCTAAACACTCTCAGGTTACGATTTGCCAAGCGTATGCTCTTTCAGAAAAGAAGCTTATGGACACGCAAGGCAACCAACCGCTTCTTCCAGCATCTGAAAGATCGCGGTGCTGCCATAGAAAAAAAGAGATTTAACACATGGATTTACGAAGGCGACACTTACGACTTGTTCGTGCAGACATGGGGTAATGGGTCCCTCCTTGCTACTGACTTGGCAGCAACTCAGTGAGTATCCTTTGAGTTAGAAATGACCCCGCTAAATATATTTCTAGGGCTGCAAAATTTCCTCACAAAAAAGACGAATCTCGCAATTCTCGACTAGCCACTGAAGCATCTCGAGGAATTAAAAATCTGGCAGACAAATATAACGATACTGGCGCCGCGCTTTGGTCATACTTCAGCCAAATCCCTTTCACAGATAACTTTGTCCCGGAGGATACCACTTCACTTAAAAGAAATCGAAAGCGCAGGTCTTCGCAGACTTTGCCGCATCAAGATCGTCGCCTATTCCGCATAGATGCAACCCCAGCTGAATTTGCCCAGAATTTATATCTGTCTTATAGTATGATTAAGTCTGAAATAAGAACTTATTAGTATGCTTAGTTTTGTAACAGTTGTGCTAGACCGCTGTACCAGGGGGCAAAAGATTGGTTAATAATCGCTGTGGTGGCAATCATCTGGGCACGTTACTGCACTATAAGGCCTCTCTCGCTGTTCGGTGAACCAAGCCGTAACAAGTTTATAAAAGTATATAATTAAGTGAGCAGTAGTTACAGCAGCTATTAAAAGTAATAAACGGGGGTAATAGCTACATAAAGAGATCACATTAGCAGTATAAGCAGTATAATATAGCTCTTTATAATAAAGGAAATTACTAAGACTTCTATTACCACTTAAAATAGGTAGGGGCAGAAGTATCTTTCATTTGTGGCATTTTTATTGGTCAAGATCCTTATCATTACCCCAAGTGTAGCCTTACCGCACTCAAAGGGATAGAGTTAGTTAAGATTAAAAATAAGGTGCGACCATCAGATGTTTGAGCGTCGCGGCCTCGGCCTCGGTCCCATGAATTACTAGGGTAGCACTTGCTAATTCCAAATTGCCTCACAATTCGGGGGTTGTCCGAGACAAGGCCTGTACGCCTGAACAAGGAAATTGAGGCGACGGATCATGCCGCTTATGGTACTGCGAGGTACAAAGCCTCTCGAAAAAGAGTACAACGAGGAACAGACGTTGGAAGTAGAATCGTCTCATTGGTGGCAAGTTCCGATGGTAACCAGAATTAGCAGGCAACAGAAACATAAGCACTAGGATAACCAATTCATTGTTCACCGTCCCATGCTTCTGAGTCTCGAAAGCCTAAGAAATATAATTACAATTCGCAAGCCAATATACTCTGGCTGTTACCATGAGCTCACGGCCATAGGTCTACTAGTCATTCATTTTTACCCCTCTTCCTTTCCTTGACCTAGGGCTTTACTTGCTCAACGCATCATCACAATGCGGGCCGTCACAGTCGCAGTTCACGCTGCTGCTCTACTGCCGTTGGTGCAGCCTGGCTCTGCATTTGTTCGCAAGAGGGCCGACGAGGCTGCCGCACCTGAGCTGCACAATGTCCAGCTTCAGCGTTGTCCGCAGGCGTGCGAGTTCGCCGGGTCAGATCCAGCGGCCTGGACCACCTACTCCAACATGGACGAGCTGGCGCTCTGCGAGGACACTGTCCTCTTCACCCTCAATGTCGAAGGAGGCGTATCGGGCACGCGCATCAAGGCGTGCAGCACTTCGGGCGGTGGCCCGCAGATGCAAGCCGGTGCGTTCTACGGTCTGATGAACAACAACAAGACCGAATCGCCATCCCAAGACATGGTCGTTGAGATGGTCGCACCACCTCAGAGCTCCATCAACTCTCTTGAGGATGGTACATGCGGTGCCACGCTGCAAAAGACCAACCTCAAGATCCAGAAGAATTCGTCCCAGCAAAGTGGTACGGCCAAGCCGGAGCAGTTCTCTGCCGCTCTGGAACAGCTCGAGAAGTACTGGAGCGGCAACTCGGCCGGCTGCGGTCGGACCCTGATGTTCGCCCGCTCCGGCAAGAGTGTGGTTGGCGCCTTCTCCGGCCGTGAGATGGTCAACTCTGCTGTTGCTGACCTAATCGGCTCCGTGGCCGAGTCCGTTGCAAGCGGTTCTGTGCCTGGCCGATATGCAATGCAAGCCTGCGGTGCTGCCACCACAGCGGCCGCGGCGTATGATACTCGCTTTGGCCTGTTTGCCGACCAGAGCGGCAATGTCGCATTTGTCCAGAGCTCTCTGAAGTCTTACATCCGCGCTCTCGGAAAGTGTGTTGACCTGCCCGAGTTGACCAGCGGAGGAGCTCCGACAGCTGTACCGGTGACTATTCTGGGCTCGTCCGTCTCGCCACCCTCCAACAGCACCACCGCCTCCTCCAAGGTCCGGCGATGGGAAACCCTGCAACCTCGAGCCGAGTGCCGGGACATCCAAGTTCAAGAAGGCGACGGCTGCGCGTCTCTGGCCGAGAGGTGCGGCATCTCCGGTGACGACTTCACCAAGTACAACAGCGGCACGGAAAACCTCTGCTCTACGCTGATGCTCAAGCAGTACGTCTGCTGCAGCGAGGGTGATCTCCCGGACCACACACCGCAGCCCAACGCCGACGGCACCTGCTTCACCTACACCATCCAGGACGGCGACGGCTGCTGGGCCATCGGCGATGCCTTCGGAATCGACACGGAGCGCATCGAGAAGAACAACGAGAAGACCTTCGGCTTCGCGGGCTGCGACCGCCTGCAGAAGGGCCAGATCATCTGCCTGAGCGATGGCGACCCGCCCATGCCGGCACAGGATCCCTCCGCTCTGTGCGGGCCGTGGGTGCTGGGCACCACTCGACCGGATAACTACGATGACGTAGCCAACCTCAACCCTTGCCCGCTCAACGCCTGCTGCGACGTCTGGGGCCAGTGCGGTACTACGACCGAGTTCTGCACGCCCAGCGAGGTCGACGGACACCCCGGAACAGCTGAACCGGGAACCAACGGTTGCGTTTCTAACTGCGGTACCGATATTGTGAACAACGAGGAAGGTCCTGCCAGCTTCTCTCGCGTCGGTTACTTCGAGGGTTTCAACAAGAACCGCCTCTGCCTGCAGATGGACGTTACCCAGATTGATCTCGATGCCATGACGCACATTCACTTCGCCTTTGCCCAAATCTCCAACGACGGCAACTTCGGTGTGACCCTGGGAGATGACGCCGTCAAGGACCAGTTCGAGAAGATGGTCGAGATGGACAGCAAAGGCGTCAAGAAGATCCTCAGCTTCGGTGGCTGGTCCTTCAGTACCGACTATGACACGTCCCCCATCTTCGGTAGCGGTGTGTCCGATGCCAACCGTGAGAAGTTTGCCACCAACGTCGTCCAGTTCCTGAATGACAACAACCTCGACGGGCTCGACTTCGACTGGGAGTACGCCGGAGCTACGGATATCCCCGGATCGGTACCCGGCAGCACGACCGATGGTCCCAACTATCTTTCTTTCCTCCAGGCGGTCAAGAGCAAGCTGCCAGAGGGCAAGTCTCTGTCCATCGCACTGCCCGCCAGCTACTGGTACCTCCGTGGCTTCCCCGTCGAGGGTATGGCCAAGGTAGTTGACTACTTCGTCTACATGACGTACGATCTGCACGGCCAATGGGACTATGGTAGCAAGTGGGCAAGCCCTGGCTGTCCCGAAGGCAGCTGTCTTCGCAGCCACGTCAACATGACCGAGACGCTCGACGCCCTCAGCATGGTCACCAAGGCAGGCGCCCGCACCAACCAGATCATGATGGGCGTTTCCAGCTACGGCCGCAGCTTCAAGATGTCCGACCCCGAGTGCACTGGACCTACATGCACCTTCACTGGCTCCAACACCCAGAGCGACGCCGAGCCGGGCGAGTGCACTGCTACAGGTGGCTACATTGCCGACGCGGAGCTGAGGGCCATGATGGCCGGCGAGGAGCTCAACGAGGACGGCATCGTCAAGACCTGGTACGACGAGGAGACGGATTCCGATATGATGACCTGGAAGGGCAACTGGGTCGCGTGGATGGACACGGAGACCAAGAACAGGCGCCAGGACAAGGCCAAGGAGCTCAACCTGGCCGGCACGAGCGACTGGGCCATCGATCTGCAACAGTTCCATGATCCCGTCGACGGCGACGACTCCGGTGGCGAGGTCATCGACGGCAGCCCCGTCGACTGCAAGCTGTCGTTCGACAACATCGACAAGGTCCTCGAGGGTGCCGACGCGGGCGACATTCCGTCCTCGTGCCGCTCCCTCTACGTCCTCGCCGCCATAGAGAAGCTTCTCGAGGACTCCATCAAGTCTTACGATGACGTCGATAACAACTACGACGGCAAGTTCGGCTACTACGCCGAGTACATCGAGGGGCTCGTCAACCCGCAGCTCGCCAACTGGATGGACAACTGGGAGACTGACGAGGAGACCCACAAGGGCCTGGGCAACAAGTACTTCGACTGCAAGTACAAGCGCTCCGACGGCGACGACTACCGCTATGAGGGAGCCTGCCCTGTGCCCAAGGACATCATGTCGGATGGCACCTGGGACGACCCCGAGTACGGCTACGAGAGCTGGATCATCGAGTACACTCTGCGCGATAAGGAAGGCTACGAGGAAGCTCTTCTGGCCGACCTCGGCATCATCCCCGACTGGGTCAAGTGGGAGGACTGGGACCAGTACCCCGAGTGCGAGGGCTCTCCTGGAGACTGCGTCGAGGTGCACCAGTGGCTCAAGGGCGAGTACCCGCGCAAGGCGGACAAGATCGAGGTCCAGGACCCTAAGGAGATCTGGGAGCAGGCGCTGCCCGAGATTGGCCGTCTTAAGGGGAAGTTCTCGGCTGCCATGCTGACCGTCGGCATGGGTCTCTACAACGTCGCCAACGACACGACCGACGCCGCCGTCGCCCTGTCGGTGCCCGTGGGCATGCTGGCCCAGGCCGTCGACAACATGGCCCAGGTCAAGGAGATCGGCTCCGAGATCGAGGAGCAGAAGAAAAAGGAGCTCATCCTGCTCATCGTCTCCCTCGTCCTCATGGTCGTCCCTTTCCTCAGCGAGGTCGGCTTCTCCATCGCCGGTCTGGCTGCCATGGCCCGCTTCGCCTTCATTGGCGGTGAGATTGCCAACGGCGCGCTCTCCATCGCCGAGATCATCGACGACCCCAGTTCTGCTCCCTTCGCCATCATGGGTATGGTCCTCGGTGCCGCCGGTCGTGGCAAGTCCGTCGAGGAGGCCATGGGTGAGGCCGCTCAGGCTCGTAGGGCCATGACTGATATCCACGTCTCGGGCATGGGAAAGACATTCAAGGCTATTGACGACAAGGTACAGAAGGCTATCAAGGCGTGCCCGGCAGCTTAAGCTTTTTTCTTACGTATATATATTAAAATACTACGTCACCCCTTGCACTTTAGAGCGGTGGTGCAAGGGGTAGAATCAGCCGAAGGCTGAGAGTCCGCGGGCCAAGCAATTATCTACAACCATTATATTATTTACGCACTGGAGCAATTTTTGTAACATTTCTGAGGCTGGCTGATTGACTCTCTGAATAACCTTCTAGCCGCATGAAGTTGTTGTAGCTTCTCTGGCGACGTGGGCTGGGTTCCAGACCTGTCCTTAGCAGGGGATAAGCCAGCTTCTCCGTCAGTTCGCTTCCGGGCAGGACCTGCCCGGCAGGTCTCTCAGCTGAGGAAGAACGGACGGCGAGCTTCCTCAATGTTTGGATCGCGCTTCTGGATCTGGAATTCTTCATTCAGTTAGTGTTGAATGCTCTTATGATCTTACGGAGTGGGGAGACAGAGC
The DNA here is from genome assembly GCA_020744375.1 of Dactylonectria estremocensis. NCBI lineage: Eukaryota > Fungi > Ascomycota > Sordariomycetes > Hypocreales > Nectriaceae > Dactylonectria > Dactylonectria estremocensis. The sequence continues at coordinate 8,118 of JAGMUU010000066.1, forward strand.
TGACATGAGAATTGCACTGGCTACGACAGCCGACGCAGTTCTTGGTGTTCTCGTTTGCTGACGAAGTCACCCGCCGGTTTCTCCTCGCCACAGCGGGCACAGACGATGGAAATCAAGTCATCTTGAAGCCCTTGAGGAGTAGACTTAGGACTCATTACTTAATGAAGCACGCATCAAGACGCGTTGCTTCAATGAAATTTCCATGTCAAGCGAAGCGCTGGTAAACAAACCAGGGGTGCCGAGAGCCGCAGGAAGCTAGACCCACTTCTTAGCAGCCATTGTCCAGTTGTTGCACGTTTTGCGGCCATCCATACAAATTGCTGGCCAATCAGAACCCGGGAAACATATTGACCCCTGTCTGCACCAAACCCTCATTATTCGGGAAAACTTATGGATTAATGTAGAGTCAGCCTTCGGCTGAATCAAGTTGAATCACTTTTTCACATCAATGTTCACAGCATAGGAGGGGAAAGCCGAGGAAGAATAAAGCGATCATTTAGATTCACATTTTTTTCTGTACATAAATTTCACAAAAATTTCAAATCTTTTAGCATTTCTAGTCTGGTAGACTGGATGTTCTTTAAATGAATGGGTGATATTCGGATAGTGCATGATCCCTTCCTTTCGAAGGAACGTGACTAAAGTCTGCTTGCAGCAGATAACTTGACGGGAATCATTTGTGCTCCAGAACCTGATCGCAGCCTTCGGGGGGGTTCTTGACTTTACGTTTGTATTCCCCTTCTGTTTCTTGCCCTACATTTTTGCACCTAGAATCCGAGCTTGCCTTTACAAATGATATTTTGATTCCGACAAGAGTATACATATCAACCCCTGCAATTGAGCCCGATTTAGGCACCATCACGGCACGCGCCAACTCGGACAACCACAACACCTGAGATATAAAGACGACAAAGGTAACCACAGAGGAAGATGACTTCTAACGGACTACCATACTCCTAGCACCTACGACGACGAACCCGGCACCGTGCTGCGACCAATTACTGGCAATGCTCTTTTCGGTCGCTATTACTGTGGCTCTTGAGGCAGGAAATTCCCGACAATCAAGGTCGGACTGGAAACAGAGCGTTATTAGGTAGAAGTAGTCAACATCGGGGATATACGCACATGTTGTATTCGTCTCGACAGACCCTGAAGGAGAAACAGCAATTGACTATCAGGGTATTCGAACGGGCGTCGGGAATCTTCAACGAGCAAGCAGTCGAAAAGAAAAAGCCGATACCCACACGACACAACCCCGGATGCCAAGGCTACCACTCAGCCCGCCCCTGCACGCGTAACCCGCGCTGCGAGAACAGTGGGAAGATAGATACCGGAGACCAATCTCACGCACAACCATGCACGGAACAGCCAAGATGTGCAAACTGCCATGGACCCGCCCCCGCTAGTCATGAAAACTGCCCCATGAGGAAGAAAGGCAAGCTCAAGTTGCCAACTAGAAGTGAATAGGCTGGCGGTCAATTCAATTCCATCAACTTGGCCTCTGCATTAAATTGAGTTGACAGCTTACTCGTCATGTCCTACGTTGAATTGAACCACGTCAGCCTCAGATTGAGTGGATTGACGTTGAATTGAAGACGTTGAACCAACTTACAGGCCGGAGGACTCCTGATCTTAATCCCCACCATCCCCACCATCACCACCATCCTGCTCCAGCTTCCGTATAATGTTATTCGCAACTTCCCCTGACACGTCAATTAATGTATTCACGGCGTCGATTAAGCCATTTCGGCCCAAGACCGTAACGTCTGTGTAATCCCTATAGTAGGAAGAAATCGGGCAGGGCTCGTGGAGGCTGTTGGATCCGCGCAGTTCAACTTTGGGCATATAAGCTAGATAATGCCCGCCTGCCTACCTGCCTGGCGATTCTGCGAAGCAAAGCACACATCTCTTGACTCAATATGCATACCACAAGCTTCATCATGACACCGGCAACTTTTGATGACGCCCAACAGAAGCGGCGGCAAAGTTCTACTCCTCCTACTTCTCGGTTGGCCACTTCATCGCGTAGCGATGAAGAGGGGCTCACGGCTGTTGGAGAGGGGACTCTGCATGCGCCAATCTGGATTCCGTCTGATGTCGACTCTGATACGAAAGACGACGATGGGGGTCAAAATTTCGATGACTCGCGATCTTGTGCCACTTTGACGTCAATCAGCAGTTGCGCTGCAGCTGTAAATCCACGTCAACCGAGCAGCATGGGCTCCGCGGGTAAGTTCAGGGGCTGCCTCCAGCCTAGACGTTAGGCCACCAGTATCTACGCCGCCCATGGACGCTCCTCGAACCTCGGCATATGGGTCACAAAGTCCGATCTCGCGCATCTTGAACCGGATCAACAATCTCCTTTGCGAACAAGTCGCATCATTGCCAGAGATGTCTCTCCTTGTGAAGATGCCAACCTCGATACCTTACACAAATACGGGCGTGTCAGATGGGCAACGACTTGCTCCCGGGGCGTTGATGTCTGCGCCACCCTCATTGATGAGGAATGTCACCAGCGCAGCATTCAAAGCAACCCCTAACAACTAAGTCAACCAAACAACCAACCAATTCTTCGTGATCCCTTTCTATCGACCAAGCAACTATTAGGCCGAAGTTGGGTTGGTTGATTTGAATGCTGCGCTGAATGTCACAATATCCTTGCGATCCTCACGGATAGCGGAGGTCAATGGGGAAAAGACACCACCGTTCTTGCCCTCGACAGAGACACCGGCAGCAAGCAGCAGCTTAACTGACTCGAGTTGGTTGGCAACGACAGCCATCTCCATGACTCCCTAGAAAACGCGGGGCCCGGCAAGGACAGCGAGGATACGCTTGAGGATGGGAGGGTTGCGAACAGCCATGCACACTGGCCAGTCTTGACCTCGAACGTTGGGATCTGCACCGCGAGTCAACAGGAGGTCCACCATCTCGACCCGGTTCTCCCGAACGGCGGTGGCCAGGGGTGAGTGGCCCATGGGGTTCTTATCGTTGGGGTTCATTCCCTGCTCCAACAACCAGTTTAAGGCCTCCATGTTGTTGACACTGACCGCTATCTCGACAATGCCCTTGGGCGAAGAAAGGTTCGCACCAGCGGCAACCAGCGGCGGCAGGAAGTGGAGTCGGTTATGTGTGATACACTTGAAGGCAGGGTGTTCACTGGCCGGCGTGTTTGGATCAGCGCCGTTGCTGATCAGCAAGTCGAAGATGTCCTTGCGGTTGTCGCGAATCGATGTGCACAGAGGAGTGTACACGCTGTCCTTCTTCACATTGGGATCCACGCCAGCCTTAATCAGAACCTTGACGGACTCAATATTGTTGACACTGGCAGCAAGCTCCATGATGCCAGGGCACTTCTTGTAGTCGGCGCCGTGAGCAAGGAGGACCTGCAAGCAAGGGGTCTGATAAGTGGCAGGCCAGAGCATGTGCTTGGGGCCGGGCAGGTTGGGGTTGGCACCGTGGTCGAGGAGACTGGTGACAATGTCCACTCTGGAGTTCTGGATAGCCTCGAAGAGAGCCGTCTTACCTTCTCGGCTCTTGCCATCGGGGTCAGCTCCGTAGTCGAGGACGAGGTCAATGAATTTCTTGGGGGTCTTCTTGTTGATGGCGCTGCTCAGCAGGGTTTCGCCAGTAGCTGTCAGTTGGTTCGGGTCACCGCCATAGATGAGGAGCAGATGGGCGAAGTTGACCTTGTTGGCGATGGCAGCCGCAGCAAGGGCGGTTTCATTGTCCGGGCCACGAGTGAAGTTGGGGTCGGCGCCGTACTTGAGCAGAGGGACTGCACCAGCGAGGAAGGATTTCTCGACCGCGGCGAAGAGAGGAGTGACACCATCTCGGTCAGTGCCGTTGGGGTCGGCCCCAAAGAGAAGTAGCAAGCGAACGGCCTCGGCATCGCAGTTCGCCACGGCTTCCTTGAGCGTCAGGTGGTCGGGGCCAGTGTTGGGCGAGATACCCCGATCCAGGAGCTGCTCGATGAGCTTGTGGTTCTTACCACGAACAGCAGAGATGAGGGCAATCTTGAGGTTTGCGCCATCGGCGCCGGCAGTGTTTCTTGGGTTCCATCGGGGCATGCTGAAGGGATCGGCCTTGAGTCTGACGACCTTGGTGGCATTGAGGTCGAGGCCGGCAAGCTCCTCAAGGGTGGCCTCACTGTCGGACAGGGCAGTGTGATGAGAAGGAGTCTCATGGAACTCGTCAAAGGTGCTCATGCGATCGAACGTCGCGGCGGTTCCAGAGTGATATCGCTCGTTAGAGCTTATTGAGCCGGCGGTGTGGTTGTTGTGGCCGCCATACTGTCGCAGGTCAGGTGGAAGGCCTGGGTTGAGCGGATCCTGGTTCATGGAAGAGGACCGCTCCGCCCATGGAAGAGGAGGCAAGGGGGCTTGCTGGCTGGTGGACACACCATGTCCTTCGATGCCACAATGCTGAGAGGCAGACGAGGGCCTGTACTGTGATCCATGCTCAGACGCCTTGGACCTAGCAACGCCAGCCCAGGTATCCATGCGATCGAGGGCTGCAGCGAGGCCAGTGTAGCCGATTCCCAACTCGTTCTCGATCTTCTCGTTGCCGAGTCTCCATTTGAACATCAAGGCGCTCATGCGGAGACTCTCGCGCGTCCGTCCGATGGCAGTGATCATCTTCTCGATATCATTGTCACCAAAGATTCTTCCCCAGCCGCGTCGCATGCGGCCCATGGCGCCCTTGCGCTCGTTTTCGAGGAACCTGCCCAGCATCTGGTCCAGAAGCTGGAAGTCGGCTTGGGTAACACGGAACTTCTTGCTCAGCTCCGAGATGACATCGCCGGGGAAGGTCTGCGCGTTGCGGATGCATTCGCCAAGGCCCGCCTCGATTGAGAACAGGATTTCGCACGTATCCAGGAAATCGTGCACCAGGACGTCGAGTCCGTGAGGCTGCTTGGTGACCATGGTGAGATACTCAAGCATTCGAACTGAGATGCGGTCGCCGAGAGCCGTCGTCTTGCGGCACAGGTCAAGGCACGCAGCCTGGGCTTTAGTCGAGTTCGCCATGATGTTACGTACTCCTCTTGGTAGCCAGAGATCGAGGCAAAGGGCTCGGGTGAAGGGCTCGGGTGAAGGGCTCGGGTGAAGGGCTCGGGTGAAGGTGGCTCTGAGGTAGAGCACTCGGGCGAAGGTGATGCTGAGATGTCTGAATGCGGTGCTGATGAGGTGTCCTCGGCCGAGGAGGCGAGACTGGTGTGATAGGTAGCGATGCAGGTAGGGATGGGCACTGGGAGAAGAAGGGAGACCGAGCGCTTCTTTGGATAGGTACCAAAGAAAAGGACTCCCGGGGTCCAAGAGCAAGGGCTTCGATGAGGGAGTATTCCTCGTCTACTCTCTCTAGTCTCTCTGCAGTACCCACGGCGAGTTACTGCGAGTTCATTCTTGAGAGCGAGGTCGAATGCGAGGATGAGGGCTGCCTCTTTAGAGGTGACAAAATGCGGGAGCAACTGGCTTTATGGCGCTTCTGCCCAGCCCAAGCCCAAGCCGGCCCAGGCCAGCTCAAGCTCGCCCGCACCCTCTCAGGTCCAACAAATGTGACATCTCGACCTCCCTTGTACCTGCGCCTTTGCGCTCTAACGGTTGTGCAGGTGTCGTCTGGCGCGCCACCGCTCTGCCGGATTGTCCACCCCAAGTTTCAGTCATGCGGCCTGTGGTCACGCTAACGACCCCAAGATCCAACACCCACTCAGCCACTGAAAGGTAGGGAAGTCCCTGCAGATCGCGCGCTTTGACACGGGGACGCCCCCGAACCACCGAAACGAACGGGCCTGTTTCCTGCCTGGGACAGACGGTTGAACGTCTATATCAACCGACGTCGTAGTATATCGATATACCCTAGACTAAGCACGGTTGCGCAAGATTGACTTGCAGGAGCAGACCTATCACACTTGCATGCCACCTACACGAGAAAGACAAGCTCGAGTCTCGCGCTCGGACGGATCAGGAGGCGCTAGAGAAATTGGGCAGAGCGGGAAGTGCATACGGCGAGGCGAGGCACGACGCAACCAGCTAGAGCTCTCGGGGGGCTGCAAAGCTTTACCCGTCTTCGTGTGGGTGTGTACGACAGCGGGATCAACATCAGCTTTGACGAAGCCGCAAACACACGCTAACTGGGATAACCTGAGTAAACTAGCTCGTAACCATCTCTCAAGCGTTCAAGCCCAAACCCCTGATCGTCGTTCAGCCGTTCCTTGTGAGTTGCATTTTGGCCTGGACCCATTGATCAGTAAGGTGACATTGAGCACGACCCAATTGATCGGTTAGAACTGCGAAACCTTAAGATTGCGTGGGGTAGTCAAAGGGTGGTGGCGCCACTGGGGTACCACTTTGTACCACCTCTTCTGGGATAGTGGACATGTCATATCTCTCCTTGGGTCATGTCGAGAAAGACACATTCGGATACATCGTCGTGCGAATTGTCGTGCGACATGTTTAACGCTATTATTTTCAGCCCAGCCCGAGCTGCGTTTGAGGTGTTCAGGGCGTTATAATACTACTAGGGGGGTCTCGTCATTTCACTTCAGCTCAACCCCCCGTTCGTCCCTCACGGGGGGGTCGTTGACTAGCCAAAAGTCCGTTGACTGACCAAACTTAGGTACATTGGCTTACACTAAAAACTCAGTGTTTGTGCTGTATTTTTTGGAGAGCGGTTGTTGGAGTAGGTCCCAATTTTCCTTTTGTTAGTGAGGTACATCATTTTACTAGAGTCTCTACCAAGCTTTCAGGTATTTGGTGAGTCAACGGACTTTTGGCTAGTCAACGACCCCCCGTGAGGGACGAACGGGGGGTTGAGCTGAAGTGAAATGACGAGACCCCCCTAGTACCATGGACTCAAGTGCCCCAGTGACCCCTTTCAACCTCAAGATATCTCCCCTCCTTTCCCCGATGCCAATTGTCTTCGCGCCGCATCCGACCGTTCCTCGGGACCTCCCGAGCTACAGAGACCGGATAGACTGACGCCAGTGTCGCTCTCCTCCAGGATGGTAATCAAGCCCGAGTCTCCTCCCGCACCGGCACGCAACTCCGGCCGTCACAAACCATCGGAAGCCCCGCCCAGGCGCACAATCGAGAAGCGCCACGACACGCAGTTGAATGCTACATTTACCGAACTACGTGATAGTATCCCTAGTATGAGTGTTGTAATAGCAAAGGAAGGAGAGGAGAATGCAAAGAAGGATCCGCAAGAGGGAACGCTTAAAACAATAGTGGATAAGGTTAGTTAGCACCCAACCCATGATGCAATAATTCTTACCTAAAATACAGGAGGCCATTATATGTAGGGCGATGGAGTATATTGCGCTCCTCGAGGAGAGAAATAGATATCTCCTAGAAGAGCGCGTAGTACTGCAGTCGACAATTGCTGCGTTTGAGATATTATTTCCATGTTACTGATCTTCTTATGCATGTTTTGCGCATCGATATGGTCGGTTTTCACGTGGATGTCGCGGTGCGTGCTGAGGGACCTCCAGGGCCACCAGGCTATTGGAGACAGCCTGGGCAAGAGGGGAGGGGAGACTGTTAATATGTAATGGATACTTACCCTGGAGCGACGGTCGCACTGATCAAATTCATTGTATGTCGATCTTGGACAATTGTTGCTCTGTCTAGCTGTCTTGGTAAAAAAAAGTGGAAAGCACATTGGCTGAATAGTGAACCTACAGGGCTGCCAGTTCGATCCAGCTTACTGTCTGTAACAGGCATCTCAGTAATTATGCCTCGTGCCTGAAACTATACGGGCCTTGTAGTTTGCGCCACGCTCTTTCTGAATGCTTCTGCGGGTCAGGAAAAGGCGAGAATTAGACACCCCCACCACTTCCAAGCTCGACGCGATAATGAAGCAGCTAACGGCCTTGTCGAGTTTTACTTAGCGAGTGCCTCGAACACAGTGTCCCGAATTCGATAAATATGACGGCCTTGGAAACAACCAAATCAAGCTTCGTTCCTCAAGGCTCCTTTGTGCAAACCGACCCCGGTTTCTTACCTCAGGCACTCAGACCCACTGGGAATTGATACGTGCGCCGCCCCGTGCACGCACCGCTGGTCTATTAGTCAGCAACAGCACTATAAATCCCCCTTCTAAGTGCCCTAAGAGCCCTGTATTTATGGGCTATCTTGACCATGCAAAATACAGGGCTTGGTGGATGGCAACAAGTCATATGAGGACCACCTTGAAGGCGCTGAGGAAGATGTTGGCAGTAGCCCCGTCCCGTCACAAAAAGCCATTCTACGACGAGAACCTGTCGGTTTATCTTGTTTCGACCACCTGCACTCGTGGAGGTTGTGTCGTCCTAGTATCAGCGATCGCAACTTGCTCTCAGGAATATCAGAACGATCGACTATCCTATCTTTGCCACCGCTTCCACTTGATGCCTATAACTCCGAATGGCATACGCCGGATACGTGGACACGAACTGGGTGGACAAGGGCTCATTTACGACACCTGTTTGACGCACTCACAACCTGGGACTACCTGCCATTCAGTCTTCTATGCAAAGACCAATTTCTGCAAGACTATCAGAGCGGCTCAAGTCGGTTTTGTTCGTCAGCATTGGTGCACGCTGTCCTCGCATTAGCAAGTCGGCTGATCAATGAAAATGATGATGACGCCAGACTTCTCCCTTCCGGATGGCTTGGGAGCAAAATGTTTCTCGACGAAGCTGAGGCAATACTTCAGGCACGTGGACCATTAAACAGACTTCCGGATATCCAGGCACTTGGGATACTCTCGCTCTATCAAATGCGCTGTGGACGAGAGGCAGAAGCTCACGAGCTTGCTGAGGCCTTCGTTGCTAGCATCACAGAGCTTTGCCAGCGAGAGCCTTTGATGGACAAAGAAAAGGAACAATACTCCAGGGCACGGGCTACTACCTACTGCGGTGCAGTATCTTTGGTTCGGTATGTAATAAACAAGCCATTGCATCTTTGCGAAGTGACTACCTAATCACCAACTACAGCATACTACATTTAACAACAGGGCTACTCTTCGACGTGCCGAGCCACACACTTCAAGAGGATTCATTAATCCTAGATGAACCATCTGATAGCAGCATGGGAAATAGCCAAGGAAGAAGTAGTACTAGACCATGTAAGTATTTACTCAAATTGATTGGAATGGTTGAGAAATTTGTCAATTAACCAAAGGGCAGATCTCGCCACCGACGCACACAACTCACAGCAACGCGACCTTCAGCTCATCACGGCCAAGATGTTTCAGCTAACTGAGTGGGTGCACAAGCTTATAACTTCGGCTCGGTCACCGCCCGGAATTGCTTCGAATGATATAGTAGCGGTCTACAATAAGTGCCTTGATTGGTATGAGAGTTTATTTGCTCTTGTTAACCGTGACGGCACCAGAACGCCGTTCATGCTATTCGTCCAGTAAGTATACCGGTCTACTTCTAATAAAAGGTTAGAAACTAATGGATCAAGTATGTATTACCACTTCTGCGTTCTCTGCGCCTTTAGGCTCTTCGTCAGCCTCGCTGTAGGCGAATCTGACATTCAGCCTCACGAAATATGTACGCAGGCTGCGCAGTCCATCCTGGCGCTGGCTCAATCGTACGATGACCTCTTCACTCTGCGGCGCGTGTCCGGACTCGTCCCCTATTTTATCTGCGCATCAGGTCTGTACGGTCTCGGTATGATAGACAGCGGCTCTGCCATGGATCCCGTGCACTTGCGTCTAAGGGATCAAACCCCACCGATGATCAAGTTTGAGCCTGAAATGTATGAAACCGTCGTCAATCATTCTGGTGCTTCGGCCCCTCCGTCACACCTCAAAATGTCGGCAGCGGCTCATGCGCGTCTGCTACTTGCAAAGATCGGCTCAACTCATCCAGTCGCGACGATGGCTGAGAGAATGATTCTTGAGAGAGCTTAACATGCGAACGGTATGTTGGATAGAGTAGCTCTACCACAGCCTCAGTGGCCGGTGTAACTCTGTTCGAACCGTGATGTGACGACTGTGGCTTTTAACCAATAGGGCAAGTCTTCTGCTCCTACAGCACGGTTCAGGTTCAGTGCCTGGGTTTTTACATTGAAAGCTCTCTATGTGACTGAAATACAGTGTATTCTTCATACACACTTGTATCGCAAGAAAACGCGAGGTGTTCAATTTATACGATGGTGATGATGAGGGCAAATCCGTGGTGTGGGTCGTGGCGGGAGGGGGTTGTTAGGCGAGGGCGGGCGTTAATCCTCAGCGCACCTTACCCTAGAATTTAGCACCCCTTAATTTTCAGCACACTAAGCCTAATTTCAGGTGTAGCCCTATCTTACTTATCACTTCCCCAGCCCTATCTACTATGAATAAGGAAAGTCCAATAGGGCGACAGCCACTAAGACTTCTCTACACACCAGGTCACGGTGGGCGGTGTTGTGAATAGCAGGGCGCTAAAGTGTCAGAGAAAAGTCAGCCCACATGATTTACTAACCCCCCTAGTACTGCTTGTCACAGCCTCAGCCTCTTCAACCTGAATATTCGTAGAAACAACTAGCCAATCATCACACTGTAGCCAGTCCTTTGGAAAGAGAGATAGCATGGAACGCAAGTGGATAAACCTCCTTCCTGTCATTATCCTGTCACGTGCTAAACTGTTTACTAGGGGGGTTGAAGCAAGGACCAGAAGTGGATTTAGGGTGATGAAAAAATTGGTCCGTAGTAGCCGTATGCTTCAATTATCGGATCAAGGATTTAGTAACTATCAGCTACACTTGTCTCAGAACTCCTTATGGCAGATGAATCTAAGACAATCAATTAGCGAGCTTTGCCTGATAGCTTGGGGCTGTGAGTAGTGTCCATAAGTGGCTGCTAAAAATAATGGAGAAGTATTCTATGTGTCTCCTGTTTGGGTAGCGGCCTTGGGCTGCGTACAACTAATTTTTGGCTATTACAGTAACATATTCCGCCCAAACGGAAGTTACAGCAGTCCTGCGCCACATTCTGACTAAATGTGGGTTCAACTGGGTTTAATTTGGATCAAGCAAGATCCTGTAAGTAGTACTCACATGAGCATCACATAGCTATATAAGTAGCTCTTTTAATCGCTTGAAAAACTTCTCATGTAATATAAGACAGTTCGTAAAACAGTCTAAGAGAATGCAGTTACAGAAGCTTCCTGGCGAGCTACTTATGCAGGTGGAAAACCACCTTCCCCCTCCCTTTATATTTTCATTTGTCCAATCCATTACAAAGAAATCTGACTTTTTCTCATTTTCCCCAAGAAATAATGCTGCTGCCATATGGGGCCTCATAGTCAAGGACGAGTCATGGACTCAAGAAGTGGTAAATATGGATCGCAGTACCCCAGGAGCACCTGTCCCTTGCCTTGTTGGCCAAGATCTCGTTCGAGTATCGAGAGGTAGACCTAGAGGGGCACACCTAGTGCTCCTAATTCAAGATTGGGCCGGTGACAGCCAATTTATTACAGACAAATTTTTTAAATCCCTAAGGCCTCATTTATACAACAAAGAGAAGTCCGAAATATTCTTAACAGAGTCTGGTCTTACAGTGAACATCCTAGATGCACTTGGTTGTAGCGAAGAGATACAGATGACTGATCCACGTAAGCTATTCGGCTGTCGGCGAGGCAAGTTATCAACCCAGGTGCTCTATTACACAGGAAACGTTCTCGAAGAGATTCAAGGCCAATCAATTGCATCAGTTGATGGTGTCTCCATGAAGAGAAAGAAGGCCGTAAGCCAGGTTTGCTCAATCAAGTTAAAATTCAGAGGAGGGGAAACCGCTTGGCGTGTATTCTCCAGCGCTTCTCAGCCAATTAGAGCAGTACCAAAGAGAGACGGGCAGTGGATAACAGGATGGAGAGTGACGGAACCAGGCGAACGAGGATACGGGCAGGCAAACTAGGATACGGAGTAGGTAGCATATAACTGAATTCCTGCTTTTTTTTCTCTGCTATGGTTTTGATAACAGACTCATGCTCACCCCGTTAAGGGCCAACTTGCTTATATTCTGTAGGATAGCTTGCTATCCGCAGGAAAGCATGATACAAGAGTGATAATTCGGCCGCGAGATATTTAAAATTGGATATTGTGCATGTCTCACAGCACGATAGAGGCACATATTTTCTATGGCTTTATGTCAATTTATCAATGTGATCAGTCTCCGGCTATATGTTACGGCACACCTCTAACCGTTACGCCACTGTGTAAACAATCGCAGCTGTAGTTCATTACTAGCTCATACACCTCCTAAAATGATGGCCAAATCTGGACCATGGAGCGAACGCACTATCTACGGAACACGATCAAGATCTGTCGACAGTTTTAATTCTGTCATTTCCTGATCTAGCTAGGCAACAGCATTTAGTGCATTGTATTTAGTAAATATATTAAATCTTGCCCCCCAGGAGTGAAATACGGCTTGCCTACATTTTCACTCAGTAGCGAACTAGTCAAAACTATTATCCATGATTTTGCTCCTCTTCTTATGTCAGATTTCTCTGACCAGTGCATTCTGTACTGACGTTGCTCTTTGGGCACCTTGGAGATATGAAACCGTCGACATGGCTGCTGATGTCCTCAACCTTCCAAACTATGATAAATTTACCGAGCTTAACCAGGGTCTTAACCCTGCTTATATTCGCGTTGGCCAGACCTACACTGTGCCCTTTACTGATGTCAATCCTCCTGCTACGTGGATGACGGTTGGCGGTTGTACACCCTTACTAGAGTTGAATAGTGACACGACCACTTCTATTAAGGAGAATTCCAATATTAGGACAACATCAACAGCTGAAGTTGACGGCGTTATGAAGAAAGTCCCGAAGTTCATGACGTGGCTGGAGCTAACGGGCCAAAAGGATGACTTTCTAGACATGGAAACCACCAGCCAGAAGTATCTCGACCTCCTCGGGCAACGCAACGATGGCTTCATTATCGATACCAAGCCAGATCCTCGCATTCAAGCAGCTATCCGCAAGCTCAAATATGCATCGAAACCTCTCTCTGAGGCTGCAGATCACCGCATTACACCGTGAGCTAGAAAGTGATGCTTCTCTCAGCTCCACCAGTCTCAACTACTTCAACGATGAAGATGACAACAACGAGAACTCCTTTAGTCCCAAGAATGAAGGATATAATAGAGGCGAGCCCGGTGATGACGATGATATTGAAATTATCACGGCATCACAAGAATTGCGGTCGTGGGAACGATCCTCGCCGCCGGTCACTTGGGCGGAAGAAGTGGATGACGGGCCAGAAACACCATGCCCACAACCACGCACACAACATCACCAGTCTACATACAAGCACATAAAAAAGGGCCTCGAGACATTCCGTGACCGCCTCCGGAAGCGTGAAGACTCATGCAGACGAGATACCATATAAATTGCGGTGGCAGGGCGTCCTCAAAGTCCAGGAAGCAGAGGCGGAGGTAAACATACTCCTTCAGACTGGACGTTACGGCAGTAGCCTTGCAGCGGCAGTATGCGGAGGAGAGACTGAGATTGTCAAGCTGCTGGTCCAGGAAGGGGCAGATGTCAATCAACAAATCCGGCGTGGAAGGTATGGCAGTGCCTTAGCCGCTGCCGCATACTGGGTGGGGTTGGAAATCGTGTGCAGAGGTTTTGATAGAATCCGGAGCAAGGGTAAATCTCGTTCTGGAGAACGGACCTTTTGATACTGCTCTGCAGGCTTGTGGGGTGGGCCTCTCTCAAGAGGATTTTCAGGGGCTTGACAGGGACGCGGAGGAGATTATAAAGCGGGAGAAAGCCGAAGTGGCAGAATTGCTGCGACTTCGCGGCGCAACTGATGAAGTATAGTTCATATTTCTATTATATATTAGGCCACGTATTAATCCTTTGTTAAAATTATGAAGCTTCTGAGCTCGCGATGTACCTAGCGTATCTAAGTAGCAAGAACTCAGTGACAAGATGCACCGAGTCGTGCAGCTCTTTATATACAAATGAAAGGGCTGCCTTGCAGGCAGCTGCTCTACCCGTTTCTGAAAACGAAATGAGGGTCTCACCTATTTTATATGGTGCCAGAAGTCGTGGATCCTAGGGGTCTACATCACAGTACATAACGCTTCCTATAGCTACACAGCTTTTTAAAGTCAATTAGCGTACCGCTGATCTCCCGGGCCTATGTGGGAACTATGGGTCAAGTGTTGCCTTAGCACAGTCAAAGGGATAGCAGGGCCCCTAGCCCTTTTTGTCTTTACCTGCTACGTGGCTCCTCCTCTGGCTCCAGCTTCTCGCCTCCTCCTGTCACAGCCACCTGCGCTCATACTTATAACTAATAACTAAGTGCATCATCGTGACTGTTCGCCGCTTGCTCCCTCCCCCGCCTCCATTTTTTACATCGCACGGCCCTGGTCCTGGCTGATATCACAACGTTCTCCCAGCCCATACCCTCTTGATTTCGACCCCAATCGACATAATCCGCCCTCCTCCACCACGACCTGAGCACTGGTCACCTCCATCGCGACTCTCTGGTCGGCTTCTAATATTAAAAAGCAAACCCTTCTCCACTACCACCTTCCTTCCTCCCCTCCTCCCCAGACTTTTTTAAGTACCACTCGTAGACCTCACCTCTTAATCTCCCATCTTGTCCTCTTCCTCGCCTTCTTAATACACCGTTCACCTCTTCTATGCCCCCTAATTCTTCCTCTGCCACCTTCGCCACGGCCATCCAACTACCTACCTGGTTGGCATAATTGATCACCTGCCGACCCAGCTCTCGCTGCTACATATTCCCGCACACAGAGCCACCTTGGTCTTCCTCCTCGCCAGACATTCCCCCCTCCGAAGTCACACATCGCCAGATCTGAAACCCATCGCTCCACCAAGAACTGTCTCTTTCGCGCAATCTCCCAACTCGCCGCGAGCGTGATCAAATTCAATTTCCGCCAGCGGGATCCTGGCCTCCGGCACCTGTGGCCTCATCCGCTGTAGCCTGGATCACTCAAATCCTTCGTCTGGAACTCAGACCAGCCGAACAGTATCTGCCCCTTGATATCACCAACTCATTCGATCGTCTGCAGTCTACAATCTAGCCGGGATATCCGAGACCTTGCTATGGAGCTTTTGGAACTTGTTGAGAACGAGCCTACGGCTCGCCCATTCCAGTGTGATTGGCAGTCGTGTACCAAGGTTTGCTCCCTCCTAGTCCCCTGAGCTATCTAGTTGACTAACATTTAGGAAAAAGAGCTTCAATCGCAAGTCTGACCTACAAAGGCATTATCGAATTCACACCAACGAGCGACCTTACTCTTGCTCTACCCCAGGCTGTGGGAAGAGCTTCATTCAGCGAAGTGCCTTGACTGTCCATATTCGAACACACACCGGTGAGAAGCCTCACGAGTGCCTACATATTGGCTGCGGGAGACGCTTTTCGGATGTAAGTTACCACTTGTGCCTACAGCACCCTCAGCTACTAACTGGTAAAACAGTCCTCCAGTCTCGCTCGTCACCGACGACTCCACACTGGGAAGCGCCCTTACAAGTGTAGCTATAACGGCTGCTTGAAGAGGTTAGCAAGGCCAAACAAGTTGACTTACGTCTGCTAACAAGACAACAGCTTCTGCCGAAAAACCACCATGTTTAAGCACCAGCAGAGGTCGCACCGGCTAGGGCTGAACCCCAACGATATCCTAGACGATTACTTATCGGACTCCGATTCTGATGAATCCCCGTCCACTCCACAGACCTCTGCGATGACCTGGTCTCCTCAAGACATGATTCCTGTCAACTCGATGCCACAGGGCTCGTTACACCGCGCTAGTTCATTTCCCGAATTTGGACAGCAAATGCACGCCTACCCCCTCCAGCAACAGGAATACGTTGGCCGGCACGCTATCCTATCCAGTGTCCCTCCCGAGTTCCACGCGCAAGCCGTCGCCGAGCAGCAAGCCGGCATGCATATGCTCCATCGACCAGCGAGCACTCCTCGGCCAGCACATTATGTCGCCGACCAGAGCAACCCGGGAATCGCAAAAATGAGCACCAACCCCATTCAGCACCAATATCAGCTTGCCCAACAGCAGGTTGACAGATCTTCCTTGGAAATGTTGTACCCACCTTCAGGGATCGCAACGTCTATCCAAAGCAGCCCGAGCACCTTCTCTGCGGCCTCGGTACAAAGCCCCTTGATGCAGGATGGCTTTTACCCGCACCAACAGCAGCACCCGCCATCATACACTCTTCAGGCTGCGTCGCCAGTGGATTCCCACCATAGCATGCCCTCGTACACTCAATCGATACACCAGGCCATGAACCAGGCTCAACAGCCAGTTACTTCCCAGGCGCAGCAGAACCAAACCCCGACGACCGAAAACTACCATCAATCAGCTGCTCAATCTCAGGAAGAGCACTGGCCCCAGTACCAACCCCCTATTGAGTTGACAACCATTGGCCAGTTGCCTGCCTACGGCACTGGTGTCTACGACCTGTGTGGTCTGAAGATCGAGTTTGACGACCCCACGATGCAACTGCCTAGCAGCAGGCTTGAGAGCCTATAACCGAGACTGCCAAATTCCGGCTCTTGATCGAATGCCATTTCCGCAGGCATAATCGCACTTTCGGGGTTCTCGATCGAGCCCGTCTCTGTATCAATATCATACCCGGACTGGACCAGACAGATATTCCCCTGTTTTGATTTTCTTCTTTTGCTTTTGCTAGGATATTGAACGGCGGGCCGGTTGTCCTGTTTCTTCAATGGCTACGCCTTAGTGCAGCAAACGTTGCCTCTGGCACTAGTCAGCGATCCCATGGGACTAGTTCGTTCTCTTTTTTTTGTTTTTTACGCATCACGATTCCCCTTTGTTTGAAGCACCACACGTCCAAGCGAATACTCCTTTTTGGTTGCCTGAGACAGTTTTGCATTTGGTTCTTGCATTGTCAATCTTTCCAAGCATGAGCGATCACGGCCACATCTCACGAAAGGTGTGTTACGGTGGGGACGGTTTGCTTATTCCATACGCGTATGGATAGAAAGCCTGGATCCCGCCGTCCAAGAAGATAAATAAGTCCCTTCGGCGATTATCATATTCCCTAGATTTTTGGCAATCGTTTTCTAGTCCAGGCCTCTCGTCAACTTACAGCATGGCAATGTCTCTGCGACTGCATACATATACGGGAACATTCTCGAACCTTTCCCCCAATAATGTATTCCCGACATGATTGGCCGGGTCGCCCTAGCGTGATACTTCGGGCCCGTTCGATGTTGCGCAGAACATCGAACAGCTGGTCCCTAGCCCTAGCACGCTATACACTAGGTTTCGACCACTACGAAAGAAGAAAATCACGTCGTTACACAGTACCAGGAAGGGGGAGGATGTGTCTTCAGCACTGGCCGCGTTGGCACTAATAGCCTCCAGCCCCCCCCCACGGATTTCGGGATCTCCTAAGCTGTCTTTGTCCGATGACGGAAGGGGATGCCTTCCAATCGACGAACTTGCCTGATGCCATCGACAAACAACTGGTCAAGTTCCACTCGGGCCCGTCGCCTGGGCGACGGATCGTGCACGTCAAGTTTCTGTCCAGAAGTCCCTCCCCAGTACTACGTCAAAGAACCGGTACACGAAATGGGCATGGATGAAGACGACGCGTTGCTGACTCATATTCAGCGATCCACCATCGATGAGAGAGCGGCCTCCCGAGGATTACGCATAGGGGGGGGTAGTGGTGGCTTTTCACGGCTGCAAATGTGACCATTCCGGGATTGCATTTTATCTGCTGCCACATGTACTTCTCCAACTTGTTGGCGCACTTGGCATATGACGTGTTCTCGTCGTTGTATTTCCGACAGTTGGCAAAGACGAGCCGCGCGTCTTTGATGAAGTCCTCAGGTGTCATGTACTGGTCGGCTTCCAGCTTGGCCTCCATAGTGTCGCGAGGTCCATGGGCTTCTTGATGATGTCGTGAGGAGCGGTATAAATGGTGGTTGGGAGTCTACAACATGCCGTGGGTGGTAGGGGTGTGTTACCCTAGGACAACTGGAAGCTCCCAGGGAAAGAACCCTGCAACCGTGCACAGGTAAAAAGCGGTGTGTTTTGTTTGATATATTTGATACGTAATATAGCGAGGTGGCCGAGCAGGTCCAGGCTGATGAGTGCTTGATGGTAGCCTACCCGGAACCTGCTACGATGTTCGTGTAACGAGTAGTCTAACCAATCAGAGTCATCCTAAAAATGTCTATTAACGAGCTACTTTTCTTCACGATTAAGAGGCCCGGAATCAGCACGCGTTTTGGGGAATTGTTTCCCTGCTTTCAACGCGTGCCAGTGCGGACTGACGCATACCAAAGCGTGGTCGGGTGGCCTGAAAAATGCCCCCTCCACTAGCAAACTGCTAACAGCTGCGGGGAAGTAAGAATATTTACAAGGGAGAGTTGGGAGACCCACGGAAGGGCGACAATCACGAACGCCTACAGGTTAGCAACACATCGCAGGCCTCACCAGCATAACAGCCCCGAGTTTCTCTAACCCAGTTAAATACCAAAACCTTCTGCGATTTATCTCTATTAATTCGCTACTTTTCCCTCCACTAGCTTCGTATTGCTCTCATGTGTTGGCGATTTGCCGCGTTCCCATTCAATAAAGGTCGCTTCCACTGCCTTTTGCTGTTGCTTGATCGTGTTGCGCAAACGGCCGTCCATGTTACGCAGCTCCTGCACGATACGCTGAGGGTAGCACTCAGCACTATTGTGCACTATTAGCTTCAAGCATCGCCGGTTCAGACTAGGTACCATCGCACAATTCTTCGGGCTTGTAAATACTACACATAGCCGGCATGCTGAGGTATGTCTTCCGGGGGCTGATGTTACCCACCTTCCAACTTAAATACTTGTTACTAAAAACAACAAAACAGAAATATCGACGTATAGGACCTCATCAGCAGGGGAAGAGGTTTATTATGTTAACATTACATGAAATTGTAATTTACCTTAGATTTATACTTAGAATCAGCTCGTCCACCGACTGTCAGATGATCTGAAGAAAAGACTCTAGATTGCGCTCTAGACCGCGCTCTAGACCGCGCTCTAGACCGCACCCTAGACCGCCATCCATACGCCAAGACAACAGCAAGGCCTGGGCCACCAGGAAAGTGAGGTAACCTGAGCCCCGATCGGAATCTTGGGGCAGGGATGGTAGTGGTTTAGTTAGATGCACCATTATGTACATGGTAAACATCCAGCTAACAGTTCGCGCGTCACATGAATGACAACTTCAATGTCGGCACTTGGCTCGAATGCGCCGACGTGAAAAGAATTCTAGGGATAGCCAAAAGAGACGGCTCCCCTTGCTGGTTCGACATACGGCTTTCACCGCGTGCATTCCTGGTCATCCCTGATGAGTTGCTCCTCTGAACTCCGTGGGCAAGGGCCGGGCCGCTCGACCTAGGTTGTCCGAAGCAAGGACATTGTGGCTGTCGCAGAGCGCAACGCGATGTCGGCCGCGCGGGAGGCCGGGCTGTTTGTCGGCCTGAGAGGGTGGAGGTTGAAACAGGCTCCAGTGTAAGTGCCAACTTGTATCTCTCAGGTGGTCCAAGCAGCAGAAGAGTATAGTCTACACAGGGACCAAATCTGGGGTCGCTTGACCCCAGATTCAAGCCCTTTTTCCTCTCGAGGCCCACCGCACTTTGTGCGCACAAAGACGAAAATAGAAAAGCGGCTAGCCGAAAGTATTGAACAAGCCCTGCCACCCCGGAGCACTTGCTCCTGGTGCCTGCACTCTCAAAATTTCCCCACTCTGTGAGAGGTGGGAATGCTTGGTCCTGTGTGTGATGCATGTATGTACCTAGCCATCTCGCTAACAGGGCACTCGGAATTGACGTCATAACAAGCGGAGTAAACGTCACCTAATAAGGGTTTATTTTCTTCTCTAGGCCGTCCCTTATCTACGATGCCTATGCGATCGAGAATGAATTAGATACTGCAGGAGATTTGAGGTTTCCTCCTGCAGAACAGAGGGAAACGCAATGGAACTTGCCACCGCGTCGCATACATGTAACAAGGTTCCCTAGCAGCAAGGACTGGTGCGTCGTATGAACCTACCAGGTTGCTGGGACCCAAATTGAATGGCGAGCCCGGGACGCCCTCGGATCAGTAACCTATTCGATCTGCTTCGAGGGGTGCCCGCCTGCTACGGGTTACCAATGTGACACGACGCCTCATGCCTAAGCTGGGCGAACTGCATTAGCATCGACCTTTCGGATGATAGTTTCACTCTATGACAACTGAAAACGATCTGTCAATGTTTCACACATTGACCCCGTCTCCCCGGGCGTTTGGGCTTGCCGCTATTGAGACAAATCGACAAATCGGGAGAAACATGCCTCCGCCGTCCGTGCGCAAGCCGCAGCGACAGGGGGATGAACGGTGATAACCCTTGATATTGGCGGGCTCCTTACTGCACGTCAGATTCAGCGACCGTCCACGTGTTAAGCTTACTATCATGAGCCAAAGTACTTCGACCTCTGGATGGGTGACGGAGAGTCAAAAGAGCGTAGCCTCGCGTATTTCAACCAGAAGGTGGCCTATCTGTCAAACTTACGATAGGTATGGCAGGTCGACCCAACCTACCCGGGGACAAAAAAATGACCAGGTGCTGTGAGGCGTCGATGCCGGAAATCCTATTGTCATTGTTCTAGTTACAATGAGACACAAACATATACGATCTGTATTCAATTCCTTGCTCTAATCTTTATGCGCCATTCCGAGGTAAAGACAATGCTATCTTGATTCGAGTTCTATAGTATGTGTCGGACAAGCTGCTCCGTTGCGATCTGTTCCGTTGCGATCTGGGAGCACCCAACTGATAGGGTGCCAAAATGAACAGGTCGTCCGTCTTGAGTAACCGACTTGCAACAAGGACAGCGGTAGTCGAGACATTCCAGGTTCAAACAAATTTGAATCCCACTCCTGGTTCTGTGCCAGCACTATTAACGTAAGCAGCATTCTTTCGTGAGTTTGGGGAATAGATGTACCTGACAACAAACCCAAAAAGGTCCCCCATCGTTAGTTGATGTTCAAATGATGTTAGATAATGGTGGTTTAGTTGAGCTGGATGAAAGAATCTTTATGGGAGGGGACATAGAATTGCTCGCCCTTTAAATACGGTTGACTACCTGCGCCATCGCTCCGAAATAGGGGTGCATGAGTGGCCTTACTTCGTTTGAGGCTAGTGGCAAGAGGACGCACCACTTCATGATGGGATAGGGGTCCGTTGTCTATCAGTCCCTGTTATTCGCACAAGACGGGTGACCATGGGTCTGGTGGTATAATGAATGCTTGCGCCACCACCTATCCCCCATCATTTGGTTTAACCAACTCACGTACGCCTTCACCACCATGAGAAATTCCGACTGATCTATCCACGACAAGTATTACATCTTTGAAGCTTCATGAAGTCTATCTACATAAGAAGACGGCTTGGAAAGGGCTATATAAGTGGGAACAACAGGGCTGGTGGACTAAGGCTGACCGCCGGGCTCACCTTAGCTCCAGCCAGTGGCTTGCACAGCGGTATGCTCTACACAGCCAGCTTCATGAACGTAATTTGCTGCATAAAAGCTGGCAAGCTCCAGTGCCTTGGCCATCAGAATACGATCCCGAGATCGTCAAGGAAGCAGTCAATTTCCTGACTTTAGAGGCATTAGACCGGGCTGGGGGGCGGAATATGATGTCTTTAGAGGTTGATGGACTTGAGGTCACAGAGGAAGACTGCATTGAAGTTCATAATGAGATATTCATGGTCATAAAGGGCGAGGAATAATTATCTAAGATTTAATTGATCGTATTGATATGGCATACTCTCTTTGAGTACTTGACTCCCTCGCTTTTTCTTACTGGGGGTTATCGCTATAATGAAGGTACATAAGAACCTATATAAAATTAGGTGGGGGCGATGTATCTTTTTTTTCCCCAATCAACGACACTTTTCCTCTTCAACGACCCCCCCGTGATAGCGGAGCGGTCACGGGGATCGCCGGTTTTGAGGCCCCCTTAGTAGTCAATATTCGTGTCACGAGCCTTTATTATGTGAGGCGTCTGATTGGGTGTATGTATGTTCTTGATTCCGTCAAGTCCCCGCTCTGAGTCCCTGTACATCCTTTATGCAGAAGTAGCTTAAAGGATATTGCTATAGCCGTCACACGCCATGTACACGCCCAGCTACCCAAATACACATCGTGACACACCCCCTTAGCCGAGGCCATTCCCAAGGACTTGGCTACCCTATAACTTGTCTTTTGGGTCTCTGCCCTCCTTGATATCCGAGTCTTGCCTCTTTATCAGGGCTGTTGCCTTCCTTCTGGCTGCGTGCTTTCACAATCTGGTCCTTCATAGCTTCCATTCGCTGTTCCAGGACAATCTGGCCTGAAATGTCCTCCATTTGAAGCATCTTAATGAACGTTGCATGCCGTTGTTTAGGCAGGGCCTTTGTAATTCCATCTGCAATCATCTTCGATGTTGGGACCCAGCCGAACTCAACTCTCTTCTCCCTATATTCCTGTCGTAACCAGTGTCGATGAATATCCACATGCCGAAGCTTCGTAGTCAACTTGGCTGATTCCTCAGTCAGGAGCCTGATTGTCTGGGTATTATCGCATTCGATATGCAATGGTCCGTTAATCTGAACTTCCAGCTCCTTAAGAATCCTACTTGCGAAGATGGCTTCCTTAGCTGTCTGGGATAAAGCGAGCAATTCAGCTTCAGTGCTCGATGCAGTGACAGTGGATTGTTTCGTTGCTTTCCAGGCAATTGGTCCTCCAAACAACATCATCACATAGCCTTGCGAGCTCTTCCTGTCTATTGTATTGTCTGCATAGGAAGCATCACTTGCACATAGGAAGCTCTTGAGGAATCTTGTTCCTCCCAGCCTGATTCCCAGTGAACGTGTTCCATACAAATACTGCAAGACTCGGTCTGAGGCCTTGTGATGTGTCTGATTCGGATTCTGATTGAACCTAGCTAGCCTTGCGGCTGCGAATGCAACATCTGGCCGTGTCGAGATTGATGCGAACAATATCGATCCGACTTTCTTCAAATATTTCTCGATCGAACGCCAGTCGGCTTGGCAGGTTGCTGGTAACAATTCTTCCTCTGCCATCGGGGTCTCGGGAGCCTTGGTCTCTAGATCAACTCCATACTGGTGAGCGATCTTATCAATATATGCATCCTGGGTTAGCCAGATAGTTCGCTTGGCTCTGTTTCGTATGATATGAATTCCAAGGAACCACTTCGGCTCTCCTAGCAGAGTCATGTTGTATCTCTGCTGTAGACCTTCCATAGCCTTCTTTGCTTTAGCTGCCTTCTCTTTTCGGTATGCCCAGATAATATCGTCAACAAAGAAGAAGACAATCACTCCATCGTTAAGCATCACACAGGGTTCGTCAGGTACAGTCCTGAAGCCGAGATCTCGGAGGGTTCGTGTCAGATCTTGTTGCCACAACAATGGAGACCTTCGGAGCCCATAGAGCGCCTTTCGCAGCTTCAGAACTTTGCCATATTGTTCAAATCCTGGTGGCATTCTCATAAACACCAGCTCGTCCAGGTCGCAGTGTACGAAAGCATTTATAGCGTCCATCTGCTCGAGCTCCAGGTCGTATTCTGCTGCTATTGCCATAAGCGCCCTAAACGACATACTCGCAAGCGTTGTCGCTCGAGTAGGCAGGTCTCCCTTAGTCTGTTGATTTCCACATACCACAAGGCGGGCTTTGCACTTAACAAAATATCCATGCTTGTCTGTTTTATAGGTAAATACCCACATACAGCTTAGCACCTGTTGTCCTTTTGCCTGACGCCATGGCACTTCAACGAATGACTTCATCTGTCGGTGAGATGCCATATGGTCTTCTTGTGCTTTGCGGAACTGTTCCTTAAACGGGTGGCTGTCGAGACTTCTGAGAGTCTTCGGCTCCTCTGGTAAGTTTCGCTTGTGTATCTTCTCTGACTTGAACTTCATTCCAGCGTTAAAACTCCCATGATAAGCTGTCTCAATTGGAACTGGGATAAAGTCGTCTAGGCAGCTTTCCACCATTGCAATTGGCGGGATATCTGCTCTCACCCCCTCAGCTCCAGCGACTGGTAAGAAGACTGAAAGAGCTGCATCTTGCTCTTGGTCTGGCTCAGTTGGTGGAGGTGTATGGAGTGCTTCCTCTTGAGCTCTTGCTAGTTCGTAGTCTTCTTTGTCTGCTTGGTCGCCCTGGTCTTCTTCCCGATCTTCATCTGGAACCATTTCTGCTTCGTTGTCGTCATCCTGGTCTTCGCCATAGATACCAGATTCAAAGACTGGCTCATCCTCTTCAAGAATCGCTTGGTTGTTTAGCTGGCTCAGCGGAATAGCGACCTTCTCGATCAGGTCGTCAACGCTATCAATGAGTTCCTTTTCTATACAGTTGCCATCAAAGAATATGTCTTCGTCAAAGAGAACGTCTCGAGTTGATATGACTTTTCCTTTGTGCGGGACCCAGACACGAAAGATATTTGTCGAGTTGTAGCCGACAAGATAGCCGATGTGCGCTCTCGGGTCAAGCTTGCGGAGCTTCTTTCGTTTGAGTTGCGCTCGTGATGTCATGGCGTAGGCCCTGCAGCCATATGCCTTCAGATGTGATAGATACGGCTGCTTTAAGTAGAACAGCTCGTAAGGGGTCTTCCATCCATTTGACTCTCTTGGCGTCCTGTTCTTCAGGTAAACGGCTGCGCTGATTATCTCTCTCCAAAGATCATGCGGTATGTTCGCTGTGATTCTCATCACTCGAGTCTTCTCAATTATCACGCCCCCTGAGCGCTCAGCTCCTCCATTCTGAGCTTGCGTATTTGGCGCTGATGGTTTCCCAATGATGCCTCTCCACATCATCCAGTATTTGATCTTCTTGGTGAAGAGCTCGTTATCTGAGCGAACCACTTTAACCAGATAGCCATAGTGGTTCTTCATCCAATGATAGAAGTGCCTTAATATCTTGCCACTCTCTCGTCTATCATACGTCTTGGTATAATATGGAAAGACCATACCAGACCATGCGTCTGTGATAAACATGGCTCGAATAAAACCCTTCTTATCTTCATCAATATCAGTCCAGTCAATCCAGATTTCATGGCATGGATTATCCTTTTCTCGGTCTGGTGGCCGTCGAGATATCTGCCGATGTATCTTCCCTTGACTGCAGCCTGAACATTGTGTTGTCTTTGGTCCGCGGAGTCTTATCCCTAGGGAATTCTTTCCCAAGTGATGTAACACTAATGGACTTGGATGTCCTATTCGAAGATGCCACAAGGATCCATTCGCTACCGCTGGTGCCCTCGGGTTTCGCGATGTTCGTCGCCTGTATTGCGTACTAAAGATAGCATTCTCAGATTTGCGTGTAATCTCTTGATACTGCAGTACGAATTGATTATGCATCTGGTAGATGATGCATATGGTTGAGCCGTCCCTTCGGATCAGGAGGTTATTGATGGTGTCCCAGAAGATTCCGTTTCTTCGAAGCAATTGAAAGGATACTAGGTTCGTGCTGAAATCGGTACAATAGGTTGCGTTCCGTAGGCGTAACATTCCAACTCCTCCTCCTGGAAGTGTAACCTCTAGGTCAACTCTTCCAAAGCCTAAGATTGGAACTTCTGATGCTCCTGCAATAACTGCCTCTCCGTCTGCTGCCTTTCGGAAGGTCTTAAACCTAGTCAGATCGTTAAAAATATGCAAGGTTGTCTCGATTCGGAGGTCGATACCGGGTCGTAGGGGCGGGAGTTTGTCGGAAAGTTGCCTGCTGAATGCCTGGAGCCACCGGTGGTAATGCTCTGGAAGCTTCTCTTTTGGGTCCGTCCTTGTCTTCGGCCTTAGGGCCTTATCGATGTCCTTCAGGGTGACGGAGAACACTCCAGTGCCCTGCCGCCTCTTGTCTCGTCGTACCTCTGCCATGAAGACTGATGCCATCACTTGTTTGACCTTCACGTCTGGGACTGGCTGCTTGGCCCGATTCCATACCTGCACACCTGAGGACCTAATCGTAAGACAGCCCTTCTTTGCTGAGATATGTACATCCTCATCTTCCATCCAAGGCTTCCCAAGGATAATACTATAGTTCAGCTTTGGGACCACATAGAAGAAGATCCTTTGGCGCTGGTGACCGTCGATATCAACTGACGCGTAAGTGACTGTGTCAATCACTGTATTGGGGTCGCCAGTAGCGTTCTCGAGTTTCCGAGGAGGAATGGGGATCCGTGGCAGCTTTAAGGAGTGGAAGAGTTGATCATTTATAGCAGCATAGCAAAGACAACCGTAGTCGACCAGACCTGTAGTGAAGTCGGTTCCATTAAGTCTGATGTCGACTAGGAAAGGGTCTCCATCCATCTTTGCTCTGCCATCTCTTTTCCATTCCCTCTGAGCTGCCGCGTGCCCCTATTGCTCATCTCCAGTGGTCTCATTCTCACTCTCCTCGTCCTCGAATGCTGCTTTAATGACGCGAGGCCTTGCTGATGTAACGCTGACATGTGTCTATGAATCCGGGCGTAGGGGTGCTGCTAATGGGCATGTGAGGATTCTGCAGTCGTCTCTCCCACAGCGGAGGCAGCGGTGCTCGTGCCGTCGCGCGTCGATCTCCTCCTGACTAACCCACTTGGCTCTCTTCCCCAGGAGGGTTTTATCCTGAGGTCGCTTCGAAGGATACCCATTGAGATTGTTGTTCCTCCTGGGCCTCAAGGCATTGACCTGCATCGAGCCCGGGGGGGTCGGGTCCCATTCCATCATGTCCTCTCTCTTAGCTTCCGGTTGGGCACGACTGCCAGGGGCAGCGGGTGAAGGGGCCCTCGGTTGACTCCTGCTGCTGTTCGACTTCTTCCACTGACCAAGCAGCTCCATAGAGTTGCTCAACTCGTCACACTTCGTTGCAAGGCCGACGTAGGAGCTGATCTCGGCTCGGTTTACCGGCACAAGCATCATCTTCAGCTTATCGTTCAAGGCATTGCGTAGGTATGAGATTTTGCTGTCATCAGGCCACGCTTCCGCATTTGCATTGGCAATCTCTCTCTCGAATCGGGGGTGGAAGGCAGCAAAGGACTCGTTCTCTCCTTGCTTGAGGCTGTGTAGTGCCTGAATAGCCTTCTTTTCGCGGTCCCGGTCTCTGTATAACAGGTCCAGGCGATTGAGAAGCGAGGCAGGGTTGGCCTCAGGCTTTTTGGTCTCGATCTCCACAAACGTGGTGACATCCTCCTTTGCTCTTCCCGATAACCGAGCAGTCGAGAGTGGTTTCTTGCTTTGGAAAAAAGCGAGGAATCGCAGAATCGCGACTACTAAGATGAGAATACACATGGACATAACGACGCCAAGGCACCATGGTTGCAATGAATGGAGACCCATGAAGACGTCGACATGAAGTATAGAAAATTAGAAGGGATGTAAAGACAGAAATGCGGGAAACCCGCTGTTGGGGGTGTTGTGACTAAGTATCCTACCCATTGCGAGTCCTCTACTAATAGTCGACTTTTTGGCCAAGCCTAAGGAGTATATCGATTCTGATATTTCGTCGTTGTTTAGAGTCTTATGTCTTAAGACGCCTTGATGACCACCTGGGCTTTATCAAGACCCCATAATGCGTACTGACGGTAAGTTTCCGGCGACCTTTGAAGGAATTGGTCATTTAATATCCAATCGCTGAATATGCTACGAAGATTAGTAACACTAGCGACTGTTGCATCTAGGAGATGGAAATGATCATGTATGTGAGAAGCTCTTGCTATTCTTCCTATCTAATGAGGGTCTTTGGGTCAGTCTTATAGATGAAGAAACTGACGATGACCTCGGATGACCTCGGACAGCCGAGAGGCTCCGGATGCCCCGGGGCCTTTGGCTTTATCTAGCTATTGACCTAATTGAAGGAAAAGCTAGACAGCTGACGAGGCCGCTGACGAGGCAGGTGGCGATGGACGCCTATGATGAAAGACAGAAAGCTTAACTGCTGTCTTAACCGCAGAAATCCAATATCCCGATATGTGACAGCGACACTGACTTCTTGCGTACAAATATAGGGTTAAATCACCAGACTCAACGTAGCAACCGAGTAAAGTGGTTATTGTTGTTGTTGTGGTTAAAAAGCCCAAAAAGACGTGCTAAGCTGACTATAAGGTAGGTAGATACATAGCTCTAGTTGGTGGATCGCCTGTAGCGAAAATGCAATGCCATCGTGAAACCGCGTTGATGGTCAAACGGTGTGGGAAATTCTGCCCCTTTTCTCGGTCGATTTTACAAAGATTCAGGGATTGTGTATTCCCAGCGGATGCATTACCAGGTCCGGAGATGGACGTTCTCTGCAAGCGTCCACCAGACCTGTCCTAGGCTTGGGACGAGGAATATTTGGACCAACCAAACGGCGCTGCATGTTGCTTGCGCAGGCGGCCTAATGGCCACTTCCTGACGTTGGGAAGACCGGAAGTGGACGCTAAATAATCAATCAAGCCATTTGTTGACTAATTCACGTTAACCACGCCAATTGTTACTGTAGCAGATTAAACATTCACTTGGTGCCTGATTGAGGGCTTATAGTTAAATTTTAATCGACAAGATGCGATGAACCAAGTCGGCAACGCGATCAGGCTCCCGGGGCGGTGCAGCACGATGAGGTAATATGAGAATTAGATCCAGTGATCCCAATTCATTCATCTTATTAGGGAAGTCCCTTCCCTGCCCGTCCCATGCAAAACCGACGTGTCTTGATGCTTTCATGCCTCATATCTCCTATCAAACAACCTAGTATGTCCTTATTCTACCTGGAAACTTCAAAGACTCGATTCGAAAATACCCTCCCTTCAAATAATCATGCATCCCTTAAACCCTAAAGGCCCTATAGGGACTTCCCTCCGGGCGAAATAAAATCCAATCCAATCCGTAGTCGGGTGGGTCACCACCTTAGCGCTGAGACCAGTAGCCCTTGCTACAGTAGTAGTAGTAGTAGTAGTAGTAAGCTCGCTGCGCTGACTGCACATCATCAAAGAAAGGACAGAAGATCTCCAAGCCGCCGATACATTCGCAAAACTAGCATATACTGTGATCACTCCAGTTAGCGTCCAGCTACTACTTTGGTTCGCGAGATTGCGATACTTACGGTGGCAGGAACGGTGAAGACTCCAACCTCATCAGCATGGTCGATACCTTCGGTCAAGCCTAGGTCCCAGTAAACTCCCCGATTCCCTGGAATGGAGGCCCTGTTAAAGCCGACAATGTCCTGTATTGGTTCGCTTGCTGGGCCACGCATTGAGGATGTATCAACAACTCCGTCATTTTGCTCAGAGAGCCCTAATGATGTGCTAATGCCACTCATTCCAATAGAGAATATGGATAGGACAGGGAGCATGTCATCCCGAGGAATTCGGCCTCCCGGGCTCGGGGCCCTAATTCGGTAGCCAAGAACCCTGAGGTGGTGGTTGATGACCTCGGCGGCCCACTTTGCGTAAGCAACATCGCTAGGTGTTCCCGGGATCAAGCTGGCAGCATCACGGCCGAGCCCGAATAGAAATGAGGTGCCATGTGCCGCCCAGTCGAAAGGTCCAGGGTACGCCAAACCCCCGAGCGACAGGAGAGGATGCACTGGTATGCTTTTGAGGTCTTCACCTGAGAGATATTCCCTGGGAAGGGGTCTCGTGGCATCGAAGGACATGGTGAAGTAGTACGTCGCTGCAGACACAGTTGGAGCAAAATCCCTATTCATCCTGGCGATCCCGGCGACCCCATTATCTTTTACTGCGTTGTTATCTGAAGCCCACCAGTTGCCGATATCGACTCTCAGACGGTTATACATCTGCAAAAATGTCTCCCCTGGTTGAGGTGTGAATCCCCAATGGTCCAGTTGGAGATCAACAAAGCGGTTTGGGTTAAGAGATGCGGAAACCACTAGTCGGGAAATCACCTCGTCAACTTGAACATCTCGAAGTATGTGCTATTATAAAACCGTATCAGCAACACTCCATTTCCAATTTAGTAATGGGTCATGGAGGTGGACTAACGTCGAAGATTACGCTGGTGATAGTAGTACCAAGATAAGGAGTCCCTAGGGTTACCACAGATTTGACGAAGTTCTGTCGATTACCCAGGTGACCGCCAAAGTAGCCTGGGTGCCGTGGCCCATGATTTCCTGATAACAGCTCTATGAGCAGGCGGACAGTGTTGCCTCCTTGTGAATGGCATATCATGTGAACGGGATTAAGTGAGTTCCATCGCCAGGCCCCGGGAAGCATTCCTAGGAGCACGGCTTGCTTTGTTGAATGTTGTGGAGGCGGTGTAGGCAGAGGGATGTACTGCCCGTAGTCGACTCCAACAGGAGTCGGCGGAGAAGTCGCAGGGGTATCGAATCCGGTTACTGGGCTGTGAGACATTAGTCACGCCTGTATGTCAAGCAATATCCAGGAATTTACCCTAGGTTGTAGATGTTGTCTAGTTGGCAGTACAGCTCGCATGCCCGTTCCCAGTTGCTGGAAAAAGGTCCTATGCGAGGTAGGATAACTGGAACGCCCGTGTATATTTGCAACGCCGAGGCAAGATCCTCGAATCCACCCCAGTAGTTGATTGACCCAAAGAGAGGTTCGCCAAAACTGCTGAACCCCGGAACTGCTCGATAGTTAGCAACCGCGGTGTGCGTACGCGATAAACCTACCAAGGACAATTGGGTACCTATTTCTCCCGAGACCAGGGATGAATTGGAGAGCTGTTACTAGGTCATGGAGGTTTTGTAACCCAGATCTCCGTGCCATTTTTGCACGGTGAAGGGAGTAATACGTTCAGAAAACTAAGAAGCGGGGTATTGAGATTATTTTGCGAGATATGTTAGAGGCTGGGATTTACGCTATATATATCTCTCTGAACGCATCACAGCTCATAATCAACAATTTGCAGAAGTTTCCGCTCGGGGACCTCCGAAAACTGCCCGCCCCCATGCATGATGATTTGTTGAGTACTACCCTTCACCTCGGGATCGTTCTATTGGCTCATTTGACGAGTAAAGGCCAGCTGAGATAGACATGCAGCCGCAAAAGCCACAGGAGGGACCCTTTCCAGATCGTGGCCGGGGAGAATATGGTGGACGGGGCAAGTCGTCCAGATTATCGAAGATCGAAGACATGGGAAACGATCATCGACACTATATGAGACTCTCTATCACGACTGCCTGGCAGAAGCTCAATGAGTACTACACCAAGCTAGGGGAGTCCCCGTTGTTCGCCGCATCCATCATTCTGCATCCGGCTCTTGGCATGAGTTACCTCGAGATGAACTGGGCTACGGAAGAGCAGCTCGTATGGGTGAGAGACGCTAAGATGGGTCTATCCGACTACCTTGACCGCTGGTATCGCTGCAGCCGGCCGACGGCAGCGGATGAACAGCAAAAAGCAATTGTGGAGACTGCGATATCGTCATGCGTGCCCACGCTGGCTTTGCAGGCCATCAAATAACTTATTTCAAATATGACTCTGGATTTGATTTGTTTAATTTGAGGGCAGCGCTGCGGTTCATACTGGCTCGATGCCCTGCATACACGAGCTTCGGCAAACTCCGGCGCGACACAAGGTGGTACTCGTCAGCACCAAACCCATCCTTGGTGAACTCAAAGTTGCAGGAGCGCCGGCGGAAACTCGACGTCATATCCAACCCGAATCGAGAGATCGCTATTTTCTCTTCAATGCTCGAGATCCCGATTACTTCGAATACGATATCGTTTCTTTCGAAGACTACCGTAAAAACTCTGTCAACTCGCGCAGCCTAGCTTCTCCATAAAAAGAAGGAGAACCAATACACTAGGCTGTTTGTGACGTTTTCGCGGTTAACAGTGGAAAAATGGAGACGCTAGGCTGCGCGAGTTGACAGAGTTTTTACGGTATGTGACTACACTTACGCACCTTCAATTGTGCCAAGCCGAAGTCTGTAGAAACCTTAAAACCAGGCTCCCCTTGTTGATCTGTTTTAACGCGGCGCCGGTCGGATCATCGGCGAGCTAACGGCGGGGCGGGCCAAGGCGGAAGAGGGATTAAGGCTACACGGTCCGACTTGACGTTATGGAAATGCACCGCAAAGGAGCTCCTCCCTCATCGACGGTTGTGTATGTTTACTGGCAGACTACCACCAACGGAAAGTTTGCAGATCTTGTGTAGTTGGATCATCTTACAGTACCACGTCGATAATCCAACATACTCTATCTCCACAGAGAGCAGTCGAGATGTCATCGTCATAGAAATATCCCAGCAAAGGCAATGATTGTCACTTCCCTGCAGCTTGCATGTGATAAAAAGGCTGCTCAGGGAGACAGCCGTCTCCACGAGCATAACTGGGTAAGTGGGGCTTCTTGGAGAACCTCGATGACGAGTGTATTTTTACTGCATGGAGCCGGTTGCAGAGTTGTCAACACCTGAGGCAAGATGCTGAACTGTTCCATGGTCGGCGCTTGCTTCGGAAAGTGCCGTTGTCAAGCTGCATGAGTTACAGCTTGCCAATCAAATCGTGCATATGGAAAGTTCCGTGCACCCCGGCTCATGCTTGGGGGTGGCGACTACGGTCGCACATTACCACATGGGTGACATAACCCTTTTGGGAAGCCTCAACCATGTGGAAATACTTAGTAATTTTGTGGCCCCTTGCAAGACTACAGTACCGCACACTATCCGAAAGGTATCTCTTCATTTAGATGGCATCTCCACCAGGGAATATGTCGTGATAATTCCTGGTGACGCGTCACAATTCTTCCACTCACACATCCACACCAGCGTCAATACCCAGCCCATCGCCCCCCATAGCTATTATAGGCTATCCCCATCCATTCCCTAAGTAACCTCGGGTCTATCCATCATGAGATTGTGCGACTGACCTTGTCTTGTACGTAGATATGCCCGATCACGTCCTATCGCAGACATGTCCCGATGTTCCGAAGACCGTGGCCCCTAAATCGTACCAAAGGAGCCACGATTTCATCCGCGATAGCCACCCAGGGTCGAATCTGTGTCCTTATTGCGGGAGACGTTGGCCCACGAGTATCTCCATCCTCGACAGCTCGCCAGTCCCGTTTCGAGACGTTGAGACAGCTTCCACCTCCTCCACTATACAGTCTATCGACCTAACAGCCTCTGATCGTTCCACGCCCTCACAGACGATCTTCACCGGCTCTGGAGACGGCCCTGGCCGTATCCTCGCAGCATCGCGGCCCTCCGCCATGTATCGAGATGCCAAACTTACCCAGAGTCGGATCGCGAGGGGCATGAGGGCGAGCTCGTCGCAACTCAGTGAGGCTGTGGCTAAACAGAGCCAAAACAAGAGCAGACGGAAGATCTCGATGCGTCTCACTGTCTTCCTCGCGAGGCCTGACCCATGGGAAATACTAGACGAAGATGAGGAGCCCCAGTGGTCTTTGGCTAGAGAGCTGCTGAAGGTCGCTTTGCGCCCCTTCGTCGACGAGGAACCATCTTTACCTGTCCACTTCTGGTTCGACAGCATCTTCTTCTCTCAGTTCAAGGACAAGCCTGCCCTCTCTTCTGTTCTTCAGTTCGACAAGAGACTCGTTCAGAACGCCCATATTAAAGAGGGTATCACGGAGCTGAGCGACCTCGACTGGGAGAGACAGACAGTCGCAGAGCTTTTCGGCGAGGACTGCCCTTTTCGTTTCAGTAAAACAGAGGGCAGATATCTCCTTTTCCTTGTTTTCTATGAGCCATTGCCTCCTCGACCACAAGTCCCGGCCCCTCGTCATATCAAGACGCCGAGGTCAGCCGTAAAGCCGTTCAAAAAGGAGAAGGGAATCAAGAAAGAGTTAGTCAAGACCGAGGCGAAGGTACAGCCAGCCTTGTTAATCGGGAGCGAGTTCAACTCGCCCTCCTTGAGCCCCTCTCTGAGCCCAGTTCTACCTCCTTCGAGAGCTAGCGCAGAAGACCAGATCGAGGTTATTACTAGCGACGTGGACGAGACCCGCGCGGGTCAGAAACGAGCTCGAGACTCTATAAGCTCAGCACTCTCGGTAGAGGCAGAGGATAAGGAGCTCTCGGCTGGCCCTGCCTTCACTGCCCATGGTCCCGCTGCTGGAACCCGAGGAGTTGATACGAGGAAATAGTAGTTACTCTAGCTCAAGGTGACCCAGGTCCCCCATCAGCTCGTCCACACTATTGATAATATCGCCAGGTAGCTCAGTTCCGGAGAGGCTATTGTTAATAGGCTCAAGGTAGTTCTGCTCGAGGAGCCGAAGCTAAAGCATTGTCAGCTAGCTTTTGAGTGCGATGGAGTACTTTTTTACGTACGAATCTCTCTTGCCCTCCAACTGGACTCTCTGGGATGCTCAGCACCGGACTTGCCCCGCAGTCGAGATGAACCTGAATCTTGTCTCTAAGTCGTAAGTAGATCGCGAGGTGTGGTCGCTTATGATCAAGCTCCCCATCTAGCCGACCACCGAACTGAAAATCCCGGAGCTGTTGATCACACCAGTCCGTTGTTGTTGGGTCAAGAAGATCGTCTATATCGATAGAATCGACAGCGGCCATCATCTGGGCAAGCCCATCTCGAGCCGCAGGCCCTAGATGGACTTCCCAGTTCTCCACTTCGCTTGTATTATACAAATCCATCGGGATCCCGGCGACGAGATGCTCCCTATTCTTCTGTGGTCGGATGCGATGGCCGTTCTACATCTCCGTGAAGTCCGCAACCTCTTGACGGATCATGGGTCCATAGAGAGCATACACCGCGATCTGGTGAGCAAGACGGTTTGGTTGGAAGAGGCCGCTGTCAATTAGTTCGTGTGAGAACGCGATCCAGCGCTGACTGACACCTTTGAGTAGCTTTTCCCACCAAGACTCGATCCGTTGGTTTGATGTGCTTGGGCCCCAGATATGACAGGAGCTTAGTCTCGCTCCCTGCCTGTGGACTCGTTGGTCGTTATCCTCGGTGGTATACCGAAACTCTGTCTGATCAAGGTCTGCGAGAATCGCCTGGGCTCTGGCCCAAAGAGGAGTCTCGATACCATGATCCGAGCGGGTGAAAAGGGGGCGGACCCCTGAGTACGACACAGTCCGTAGAAACTGTTTGAGTGAACTCAGCGCAGTCATGTTCCCCCTGCCGACATATATCCAGATGATGGCTCTCGAGTACGTGTCGATACAGGCGTAGATAGAGAAGCCGAAGTTCTTGAGCTTCTCGTACCCATCGAGAGACCACATGAAGTTAGGCCCAGGAACCTGGAAGTTCTTCCGGTGCTTCCAATCAGCAAGGCGTCTTTGTTCGGCCCGCTTCTTCTACTCTGGGTTCGTTTGGTACTCGCGATATAAGGTATTCTAGCCGACAAGGATGCCGGCACGGATGCGGACGTAATGGTATAGATACCCCCTGCCAAATCCTCTGATGCTTGAAGATTGACGGTCGTCTTGGAAGAGGAACTCTCTTGCTTTTTGAATAGCCTCCTGTCGTTCAGCCAGATCTCGGAAGCGCCGCTTCATGCCATGCTTCAGACGATACTCCTGTACAGTCCGCTCGGAGATCTCGATGCCGCGTCGCTTGAGATCACGGACGATGGAAGTGTCGCTATATCCGTATCGGTAGAAGTAGCCTTTGATCAGCTCGACGAAGGTGTTGGTATCAATCTTTGAGTGAAGGGGGGAGTACTCCTGGGCACCCCATTCCGCTATCCTCCTTTTCAGGGTTCTGACGTCGAGTACGTGCCCATCGTCGCGGAGATGGGCACATATAGTGTCAATGGATAGTCCTTCTCGCCGCTGCTCGAGGATCCAGTCCTTGACGCGCTCCAAGTCCTTACGGGGCCTCGGCATTGTGCGAGACGCAGACCAGGGGTTCGAGATCGTGGTAGAGGTCGGAGTTCATACCTCCTTCCAAGGCTTCCAGCTGCAATATCCCGCCCCCTCTGAACCGGCATTATCGGAGCTTCGGCGCCGATGGAATGGCATCAGCACCGCTTAGTATGGCATCAACTGTGCTACATTGAAAACAGTGCGCTATCATATCAATACTGTAGCCCCATATAAAAACGCCGAAAGCCTATGTGCGAAATAGCTCCAGTCATTTTCGCACGTGGTTTTGTCACCCATGTGGTAATGTGCGACCGTAGGTGTGGGTCGCCAAGGCCAAGTGTAGTCTTACGGCACTCAAAGGGATAGGGGGATATATTCTCTTCATTATTGGAAGCGGATGTGTTTCCTGCCACTGTATTCCCCACAAAAGCTGCAGTAAAAGCTTCCCGGAAGCATCATGCCGGGGACGTACTATGAGTATTTACGCCAATGACTCATGCACCACAGTCGAAGCTAAGTCAGTGAGCCGGCAGGACTCCAAAAAGGTGTCAGATCTTGGACTCGAGGAACATACAAAATTCAAGCGTGAGTGGTGAATGAGAGCAAGGTCTGAAGCGGGAGCAGTCCAATACCATGGCGACAGTAGGTCCTTGTACGGGAATTTTTTGCGGTGCCAAGCTCTGCCGGCTATTGGCCATCTCGACCGGACAGAAGGGTTAACACCATGAAGATTGATTGGACCAATAATGTGCTGCTACACACCAGTGTGTGTTAGCACCGTCCTTGAGAAGGTGGGTGAGCTGATGTGGCTGCAGGCACTTTACCTCGCAATATTCGCGCAGGTTAAGTACCAACATACAATGTATCAACCTCATTCCTTGATCGTTCCCACTGCCGTATAGGCATCATATGACATTCACTTCACAAGCTTATCAAGTCATTCAGAACTCTTACATCACGTTAATGCTCGAGGAATTGTCTGGAGTGGATTGTTGGGCGTTATCCACCCACTCAGTTGTGTCTATACATGAGCTGACAGCCATGATCAGTCACATTGCGTCATTAGTGCCGCAATTTCTGCCAATAGATTCCTCTGGGAAGAAGATCGATCTTGTGACAAGTACGCACGTATGATCAATCAGCTGATCTCACCTCAGGTGATGAGCGAGCACCTGATTCTAGATGCACGAAAGCGGTGGCAGGAGAGAGCCTAGTGTTTGTATTTCATGCGCACGATGCTTGGGAATGGAGGTGGGGAAGGCATTCTAGAAAACGCCATCGGGCCACCATTCATTATATGAACGCACATCTCGAGGCAGTGAAAAAGATGGCAACAAGTAGCTAGTTCGTTTATGATCTTTGGCTCGCACGCTATGCGGCTCAGCACGCCGTTATGGTGTTGTTATGGTGGAAACCTACGATCATGCGCTCAGTAAACATCGGTAGACACCGCGACTGAGCCCTTGTATAAGAACGAGCCGAAACTGAGCCTTCATAATTCTTCATATCCCACTATACATGGCTAGAATTTCACATATAATTCATCGTTAAAAGTCACGGATCATGAACTACATCCCCGCAGGTGACTCGAAAACCCAGAGCGAGGACAATGTCTCCACCTCAGGGACGCTAATACCATTCGTTGCGGCATTTGGCGGCATCGTCGGCTTTTTTTGGACATTTCTCATCTTGTGCGGCACTTATTTCAAGTTCTTGCGGTTCATGTCTATGCTAATAAACATAGCTACATGGTAAAATCACGATACCACTATCACCAACCTCAGAGAGACATCGAGGCCGCGAAGAGCAAAACGAAGGTCAGAGTTGATCTGCAGACGCTGAATCACGTAATCCCATCACGAAAATACGAGGCGGTGAAGGCGTTAAAGGAGCAGGCAACCCGGGCTTCAACGCAGCCCAGTTCGGCTGAAGTCTGGTAGGTTCATAGTTGAAATACTGAGATTTTCCTACAAATACTAACATCCAGCATAGTGCCATATGCCTAGAAGTGCTCGTAGACCAGGACTATGTCCGACGATTGAGATGTAAACATATCTTCCACACGAGTTGCATCGACCCTTGGTTCCGGAAACACCATGTCGACTGCCCACTATGCAAGTCGATATTCATTCCAAACAGGCGCGACAACCCAGAAGACGTCCATTAGGCCAAGTTCCATCATTGAGGTTCTAGAGGCATGTTCAAGCGGAGAAGACCTCAAGTAGCGAATGTTTTATGGGGAAGGTTCTGTCTGCATCGCCATGTAGTTCGGGAATACGCGGATGTTTAGTTACAGTGCATTTTTGATAATCAATAGTTATACAATACAATTTATTAACGCCTTCGTCGTTTTCTTTGCGGGCTTGAGTGTTGAGATCCGTTGTTTGACGGATCAATGGCTATTCCGATCCATTGGTGGCTGGGATGTGGATGTCTTCTTGTCAACAGCTTCCGCTGGTTAGCGCTAGGTTTTTCTTCTTCAATCAATACAATATGCTCATTTTAACAATGTGCCATCCCCTACCATGACTATGATCCGCCTCTCAGGCTTTGCAAGGGCGTAGCCAAACGAAGCAGGAACCGTCCATCCAATATGGCCCCATTGCATTTCGATCTCAAAGTCTGCTCCAGGCGGAAGGCATAGCTGAAGTCCGTTGAACCACGAATCGCCCGTGTCGGCGAAGACGGTGGTCTCCGGAGTCAGCAGGAGCTGCGCTTGTCGAGCGACCTCCTTTCTGGTCAACTTTTCATATCTGTGAGAGGCGCGTCCTAAGGGGGGATCGAGACGCAGTCGGTTATACTCTACCATCGTGGCCTCGTTCCAGCGAGCTACTTGGGCTAGCCGGGACAGAAAGTCGCCTAGTCTGGCACGGCTGAAATGTGCACTTGGATCGGTCACAGTCACACTGTCTATATCAGTGACTAGTTGCAGAACGCTGGGCAAAGCCGTCCAACCGACCGTGCTGTAGTCGGGCAATACCGTCCCGACGCATACGAGCACGTCGGCCCAGTTGACAATCACGTCCGCAGCGAGCGTGCTGACCTGGCCCCAGAAGATGCCTGCGAACTAGGCATGATCCTCGGGTAACGAGCCCTTTGCCGCTGGCTGAAGGACAACAGCACATCCGATGGCCTCTGCCAGCTGGAGAAGCTCTTCCTCGGCACCTACCCTTCGTACTTTGGGCCCAACAAGGATAACGGGCTTCTGCTTGGCAGCGAGACACTCCGATATTCCGGCCAAAGCAGCATCCAGCGCCGGCTTGTCGCTCAGGGTTGGTGCAACTACCGCACTGATGGGCCCGGGCCGGGCACACCTCTCTCCAGCCAGGTTGGTTGGCACTTCGATGTAGGCCGGCTTCCGTTCTGAAAGTGCCGTCCGGATGGCACGGTCAATGAGTTCTGGGGCGTGGGCGGCTTTGCGGACAGCCACCCGCACAGCAGGTGATCTTGTTGACCATCTCGAGCTGGTAGGTCAGGTCATAGTCGCCCAGTGTGTGGTGTAGTAGACGCTGGCCCGCATCATTGGTGTTAGGGGATCCGCTGATGAGGATGAGGGGGAGATTCTCGGCAGATGCGCTGCCCACGCAGTTCAAGGCCGAGAAGGCGCCTACATTGTACGTAGCGGCGCAGACGCCGACGCCGTGAGCGCGGGCATAGCCTTCGGCGGCTAGGGAGCACTTGGGTTCGTTTGTGCAGCTGACCTCAGTCAGTGCAGGGTGCGCCTCGAGTTTGTCGAGGAGAATGAGATTGTAA
This sequence comes from Dactylonectria estremocensis, assembly GCA_020744375.1. Lineage (NCBI taxonomy): Eukaryota > Fungi > Ascomycota > Sordariomycetes > Hypocreales > Nectriaceae > Dactylonectria > Dactylonectria estremocensis. The sequence goes on from JAGMUU010000066.1 coordinate 47,600, forward strand.
TCGCTCGGGACGATGGTGTGATGGCGAATCCCGATTTGTGCAAGCCTTTCGGCAAGATAATCGCCAACTGTGAAAGGGGCTATGATGTGGGACGTGATGCTGGTTGGGGGCTAGGGGAACTTGGGCTCTTGGACTACCGTGTGGCAAGTCGGACGTCTACATTTTATGTCCAATATAAATGATCAGTTCGTTCAGACGCTCCAGCGTATAAAGTTCGCTCCTGGCGTTCTTTCACTGCATGTATTCTGATGCACCAACCACAGCCTACAGGAGAGGCAAGCCGGTCGCGGCTTGCGCATAGAGCCTTGAGGAACGAAGATGGCTATGGCGGTTTTCAAGGTGGTTTTACAGCATTGGCCAAGAGCCTGCTAAGGCACGGGAGATCCTTTGGGTGGTGTTTCATGCGGCCGGAATTGGTGAATGGGTGTGTAGGGTATCATGGTAGCGCATTTGGCACGCCATCTATGCGCTGCAACGTCACAATAAAAACATAATGACGGTCTGAAAGGGTGGAAATGCGGGGGATCAGGATGATGAAACATCTAAAGAATTTTATGATAAAACAACCTGGAATCATTCGTGGCCTTCCTTCAAACAATGTCACAATTGTGTTCCCAAAATCCTTATCGAACTATGGCCAGCTGCTCGGTTCGCTTTGAGTTTTACTGCGGCGAGACTCAAGAGCTCAAATACACCCACGACCTTCCCCGCAGTCTTGTGAGCGAGGCTCAGACTGCAGGGCAAAATGCCGGCTATAACAATCTGTTTGTGACTGCAGTGCAGCCTTTCATGAAGGAGCACGAGGCGGCGTGTCGTGCCGCTTCAAAACCATTTTGCGAAAACTGTGGGTTATTTGCAATGAACATCTTGCAAAGCCCCATGTCCTGGCTTCACGCGGCGGAGGATCCCTTCGTTGGCATCTGGGTCAGTCCCGTGTGTGAGAAAGGGGCATGTGAAACGCGGATACGGCAGGAAATCCAGGATACAATGGCTGAAATTGTTCAAGAGGATCCGCACCGAAGGCGGAGTACTTGCATGGAAATTTTGCCGTGCAAAGTATGTGGGACAACGGAAGCGATTAAGAGATGTGGTCGGTGTAAAGTTGTTGGATACTGTGGGAAAGAGCACCAGAAGGCTGACTGGAAGGTTCACAAGAAGATTTGTATTTATAAGGATGGGTAGTTAATGGATTTGAAAAGGCATGCCTATTCTTTAGCAAGTGGTAGGATTAAGGGTGTGGAGTTAAAGTGGCATTTGGCTAGATAATAGGCTAATTCTGTCTTGGTTTATTTTCCTCATGCGAATATTGCAGCAGACCACCACGTATGTTGTTATATTCCTTTTCTAAAACCTTTCTAGTGGGTTGACGACTTCGATGTGGCCGGTTCGGCGAATCCGATAGTAAAGCGACAATTGAATCAAGGGCAGGCGTCGAAGGGTTTACCGAGGCAGGACCTTGCCTAGTAGTGTTTGGCTCGCTAGAGGAAGGCGCTGAGGCTGAGGCAGGGAAAGATTGAGTGACAGTGCTGCCGCTGTCAGGCGAAGAGGTCAGGGGCGGGGCCGGCTGCAGCACACGCGGCCTCTTTGTCGGTGTCTGGGCAGGGTCAGGGCAGTGTCGCTTTAGTGGTGGTGTAACTGGCTCAGCCGAAGATGAAGTTGGAGGACTCGGTGGGAGAGTGCTAGGTGCAGCCACAGAATAACAGGCAGCGCGCATATCCTGGAAAGCAGAGGAAGCCGAGGATGTTTGTCGTTTTGGTAGCGTAGGGAGAGACATGGCCGGTTGGGATGCGGAGGTGGTGGTCTTGTCGAGAAAAGTCCAAGTATCAGGAACGACAATAAAGACGTAGTCTCGCTCGAAACCTGGCGGGTGGACCATGACGCGATGATCGAGCAGGCCAGCGACTTTGCCTGTGCAGGTGAATTGGGTGTTAGTCTGGAACTGGGAATCTCGCCTCTCGGTCATTTTCTTGCACAGGATGGCCCAGGGATTCGTGTGAATGGGGAAGATGATGAAGACCTGAAAAGGGTGGAAGCCTCTGAATGGAGTCTTGTCGGGGTTCCCTGGAGCAAGATAAGTGGAAAGCTGGATGAAGCCGCAGCACTTTAGTTGGGTGGCGTCCAGACCCGGGAGAAGGTCCTGTCGCAGCAAGGAGTGACCAGGGCCGACGATGGGGCCCGTGAAGCAGACGACTGGCGGGACACAGGGGAAGCTGTCCATGGAGGCAAAGAGCCTGGGAAGAACGCTTTGGGCATATGTCAGCCGAGTTTGTTCGAGGTAGTGCGTGTGGGGGGGGGGGGGGCATTATGGCCTACGGCTGATAGCCTTGATCACGGACGATGAGGGCGGGCATGGTGTAGAGAAGGGTGCGGCCTGTATCAGATTCTAGACCGTCTTGCTGCTCAACCTCCCACACAAGTGCGTAGGGGTGGACGCGGCCATTCATGAAGAACCACTCTTCAAACCATTCCGACGCAACAATAGGTTGATTGTAAATCGAGAGATTGAGACTAAAGAAGATGGATGTCGGCGAGTCGTCAACGTCCGATCGCAGGGGCGCATATTCCGCGGCCAGCAACCACGAGGGGGGAGGCAGGAAGATGCGGGCTAGCGTTTCGGCATTCAGGCCCTTGATGCGATGCTGATCCTGGTGAGCGAATCTGGAGGGGCAGTCTGGTTGGGCGAAGAACATCATGGACATATCACCGCCAGCGCCCCTTTGGGTGTCGAGTGGCTTTCGAAGGTGCGGTGAAGCATGGGCGACGGGCGAAGAGGAAGACATGGTACGTCCTGTATAGATTAAATGATTGATGTGGGTACAAGTGAAGGACTAAAATGCAGTTGTCGCGCGGCACGGGTATATGTTTAGCTGACGACAGGGCAGAAGGTCCCTCAGTGATTCGGGCAAGGAACGACTCTTGGTTTCTATTAAAAACAGTGGTAAACTAGGCTGTTTTATATACTAGATGATATCCGTTCGATACCGGATTGTTCCCGTGTTAAGACGGTGAGTAACGTAACAGCTCCCGAGCTCAACGAGGCTATTATACATAGTAGACGATATCCGTTTGATATGGGATTGTTCCGTGTTGAGACGGTGAGTGATGTAATAGCTCCCGAGCTCCCTGATCTTGACGGGAGCTGTGTGTTGCGCAAAGCGGCAAAGATGCGACCGTCCTCCTCAAAATCACGGAGGGGCGCGGAGGAGAGGGTGGTATTGGAATAGCCCGTTTTTTACAAAGTTGCGGCGACGAATTGTATGCCTGGACTGGCCGAGACTGTGAGAATGGACGCGTACAGCCAGGGTTGTGGGTGGTTAAGGGGTCTATTAGCGGATCGCTTGGATACTGCGAGAACCAATGTTGTATGAAGGAGGATAATCAACATCCAGAAGCGAAATCGTGCAACTAAAGAGAGTCCGACGTGGAAGCTTTGTGATCTACCGTCTGCTTGGAGTCATCGATGTCGAGAAGGCAGTAGCAGGATGGATAGTCCAGCGGGGAAGCCACATCAGGCGGTTACTCACATGGGAGCGTGGTCGTCGCCAGTTGGGAAGGGACAAGAGGGTAATAATGTAAGTCTGCGGGAAAGAGAGCAGGGAGATGACACGACAGGAGGCGGCGTAGATGTGGTAGCAGCTGCCGAAAAGGAGCCCAGCACGCGGGGGAAGAGGCTGGGACGTTTGTCAACGTACAATTCACTGGCGAATGCAGCATCCACGTTCCGACAGATTCAGCCTAAGCAGTCTGCGGTTGAAGATACCGCATGGAGGCAGCATGCGGAAGCAATTGTGAGGTCGTTGCCCAGAAGACGTCCGCGAGGCGGTTCGCGGTCAAATAGAGCACGGAAGTCTCATGATACGGTCAACAGTGGAGGCTCCGCGCAACGTCAGCCACCGAGTCAGTAGAACGGGGCGCACCGGAGGTCGCGGATTCTGATCCTCCGCTCTTTCATCGACACTTTTTGCCCAAGGAGAGGCGGGATGGTGATGAGCGGCGTGGTACGGCGTTGGTTGGCGATCGGGCGCTTTTTCGTCGGAATGAGGCACCCACGGTCCGGGTTATTCAGCCCAAGCAACCAGTATCTGAGGACATTGGGGGGGCCGAGCTAGCAGCAGCAATTTCACAGGGTTTGCCCAAGAGGTGTCGGGGACGGGGTCGGCGGCCGAAAGCAAGACCAGACACTAGCCGAGACGAGGCTCCGAGGAAACAAATCCGAGCTGGAACCCGAAGACAGAGAAGACGGGAGTTGCTGGCCGAAGACCTGGCGAGCGTGCTGCGCTTCTTGGAGGAGGAATTTGCCGTGAAGGAGAGTCTGTCCAACGAGCAGACGTGGTGTACGCCAATACCACATGAGAGAAAGGTGTCGACCGTGCGAGCCTTCTACAAGGAGTTCCACGATGTGGACGCTTTGCCAATACGGACCTGCATGCTGTGCTACCGCAAGCGCACGAAAAAAGAGTTGGGAGAGGTGGCGTGGGACCGATGGAAGTCGAGCTGCGTCGAAAAGGGCGGCCGCTCGCCATTTTCATGTCGAAGATGCTTTCCCGTGGGAGAACCTATCCTAGGCTGTGCGGAGTGCATGGGTTGCTTGAGGCGGGGTGGCCTGTCGCCAGCGGCCCAACTTCACAACCGCCTTGGCTGTGAGCACATGTTTCCGGACGAGCTCAAGGGCCTCACATTGGTCGAGGAGAAGCTCATCGCGCTAAATTCTTGTTATGGATTTGTCACAAGGTACAGCATTCCGGGTGGCCAAAGCCAGACTCTGAGGTATCCGAGGCATGTCAAAGGCCACATCACGGTGTTCCCGAACAACGTGCAGGAGCTGGCCACGAAAGTGCTCCCCCATCCGCTTTTGCAAGCACCGAGCGATCTTTCAAACGTCCTATCAGTGAGGCGGCGAGTCGTTCGCGTGCCGACGAACTGTCCCTGCATTGCCCTCTTTGATGCTTCCAGCTCTACCGTGTACACGTTCTGATCGTCTCTCGAGCCGATCGTAATTGAGTACCTAGCCACCACTTCGCCCGGTGACTAGTCTAGTCCCGTGCCTTGGCACGAGCACAATGGCCTGAGCCTGCTGAGGTAAGTCTAACAGCTGTCCAAGTAGTAACTTCTTCCAAAAGCGGTTAGACTCTTCTGGGAAATGGTCTGAGCGCTGCTGAGGTAAGCCACGGAACAGGGTCCAAACGCGTGTGAAACCGATGATCTACCGGCCGGGTCACGACACTCAAGATCAAAATCCCCAAAAAAACGGGTCAACTAAGTTACCCAATCGACACGATACCATCTCTCGCAAACCTGGTGGAAAACTGACTTGGCTCTTCATCACGCAACTGCGAAACCTCTTTTCTCTCATCTGTAAACTAAGCGACCCTCCTTTGCACGCATCAGACTCAATCGCTTTCCGTCGGATTACCCTCAACCCTACTGCTTCTCCTCAAGCCGCACAATGACCAGAACGAAAACGAGGAGAGTCAACACCGGCGCCACGCGCCGATCGCGTTTCGTCCAGCTCTCACGCATCTTCGGTGCAAAGACGATTGTACATGGTGCATTGACTAGACGCCGACAATCTGTAAAGCACTCGGATCTCAAGGGCCTCCATGCGAACGACAAACGTAACTTTCCTACTGAAGTCAGCCCGCTTCTGGTGTTGGCGTCTTTGAATGCCACCGAGTCCGCCATTCTCTATTCTACGGGCCAGATGATAGACGAGCAGACTGAGACCGCACACAATACAATAATGCGAGACGAGGCCTCAGAGGTTGTCCAACCCCCAAGCCTCGGGCCTGATGTCGCTTACTTTGCGCCAAGGAATCACGATGGTTTACCTAAACTCGACAGTGAAGATAAGCCGACGTCTCATGGCGAGATGGAGGGCGGAAAAGACCGCAAGCACCTGGAAGGCAAGAAGCAGAAAAAGAATTCGGCCGAGCGAAAGGACACAAGCAAGTCAGAGGATCCAGAGGAGCCAACTGACGCAGATAATACGGCCGAATTAGCCAAGCCTGAGGAGAAGCGAGACACAGAAGAGCCGAGATACGAAGCCGAAGCAATCATCAGTCACCGCACCAAAAACAAAACCGAGGTCGAGATCATGATCAAATGGACTGGCTGCTCCGAGCCCACGCTCGTCGATGAGCGTACCTTTCAACAAGGCTGCCCACTTATGCTCTACCGCTACTGGAAATTAATTGGAGGCCGCGAGGAAGCAACAGGAATAAATTTGTTCCATGTTTTTAGGATCCGCCGGTGGAAGGCCAAGGACGAGAAATTGCAATTCCTGGTGCAGTGGGTTGGATACCCACCTGAGGATTCAACATGGGAGCTTGCTTGGAGGGTGGAGAGATTTGCGAAGGAGATGCACACGGCGTATTTGAAGACCCATAGGGCTGCGAGATATGCTTGGGAGAAGGAGAAAACAAGACGCCTGAGGCGGCCATTTTGAGGGCGTCCTTTCGTTTACTCCTGCTTTGCTCGCTTGACGGTTAAGTTACCATACAAGGCAACCTCTGGAGATATCTTCCTCTTTGATGCCCCGAGGGAAATATTATCAAGGCACTGGGACTCAACAGCTGTCCCCAACTTCTCCTGTTGTCGGTTGCTTTGCCTGCATGCACCAATATGTGCGACAGAAACCGCGTCTTCGCTGGGAGAGCTAGTTCTCGATCTGTCAACCAGGTGCTCGTTGGCTCGCAGTCTCCAAAGCCAACTTTTCTCTTCCTGTTCTCCATCATCCGGTATCTCTAGGCATCTCAGAGCCATTTCCTGCAGCTCCTCAAAGCTGATTGTATCCCTGAACGAGCGATCCTCATGAACCTTCAACACTCGTGGAAATCGCAGAGCAAAGTACCCAACATTCGCGGGCTTGTCGAATCCAGCACCGATCACTTCTACTATAAACGGATGCTTGAATAGCTCCACTGGCTGCAGCCTCCGTGTGGGCTCGAATAAGACGTCGAACTCAGGCATAGACTTGGCGAATGGTGCTCGTGTGAAGTATCCATGGCGGTTGAGGTACGTGATGTTTTCTTTCGAGATACTATGTCTGTCGATCGTATCGATTATGCGAAATCTCGGCTTGGCATTAAAGCGGCACACCTCGTCCTTATTTTCGATGCACCCGATATAGAATGACGTCCACCATAGGCTACCAATGCCAAGCTCATGCTCATCTCCCGCATCGCGGCGTCCCCCAATAATGACGAAGTCTGCGGTGTCACCAAGACCTGGAATGTAATCTTTCTTGAGCTTGATGAATGGCCTGCTTCCGTTGAATGAGAAGTAGGCGTCGTCGCAACCTTTGAGCACAAATCCTTCCCACCGTTGTGTGATGGCTCGAGCGAATGTCTCACTGAGCCATTCCGCTGCGTCGAAAGACGAGAATTCAATTACTTCGCGGGACCCGATGTCGGTCCGGCCCGGAATGCGGCGGACCAGAGATTGAAGCAGTCGTCGCCGTTCATAATGAGTGTCTAAGCCGCAGACAATGTCGTCCAGTAATAGGATATCGTAGAACACGATCATGAGATGCTCACTCGAGTCGATGGGCGAATCTCGAGCTGCTCCAAGAAACCGTCCCGATCGTTTCACATGTCTGCGGATTTTGTGGAAAGGCTCGATTCTCCCGTCGTCGTCGTTCCATACCAGCAGCTCGCCCTCCAGGATGCACCGCTTCTTGATCTTGCAGCCTGCTGTGTCAAGCTCAAGGCTGTCCCGCAGTGCCCGATGAATTCCCATGCGGTCGCTGGTTGAATCTCTCCCACTCTTGGAGAAAATCTTGATGCCGGCTCCGGATTTGTTCAGGTCGATATGGATTTGACAGTATTCTCCATCGTACTTCCTCTCCACGCTCATCCGTCTCAGCCCAGCCAATTGGCAGCAATGCCTGATGCTCCTTGCTTTTTCATAGGTCGCACGCGCAGTCATTATCCCAGCCTGCGGCTCGAGTTCCCTACTGGCGACTTCCTTCAGCTCATCGCAAGTATCCACGGCTGGCTGGATGGGCATATGCCGGATAGTCGGGCTGCCTAGGAGTCCCACAGCAGCTGGGATTGAATTTTGAAAGCGAAGGAGGTCAGGCAGGAGAAAATGAAATTTGCTCATTACTAGTGTCTCTGGAACGCGGGCCGGGCTGTAATTCTTTGATATGATGCGAATCATCCATTTGGTCTCGGAGCTCTGCAAGACTCGGAATACTTTCGAAAGCAAATCGTCTGCACGGATTGATCGGCCATGCTTCGTTGTGACTCTTTCCCGTAGGCTAGCGGACGAGAACGATGATGAGGCTGCAATCTGATCGAGGACATCGTCGAGTTCTTCCAGGGTTACCTCTCGGCCGGCTCTGGATTCGCTGTCTGTTATAGCCATCACGCGCTCGATAGAGGACGCAAAGTCTAAACCACCACTGGTTTTCCATCTCTGAAGATCCTTCATTCGGGATGATCCAAGACACTGTGCGCGTTGTATAATCCCTTCCAGATGTCGTTCTTGCAGGCCGAAGACCCTGTCTGGTCTGCGTTCGGGAAAGAGACATGACAAAAATGCAACGGCTTCTGGGCCGCGCCGTGGAATGATGGCATTGTGTTTGTTGAACCAGGCAAGGATGGTAAGCGTGTCACATTCCTGGATCCTGTCGATGCTCGATGACCTCCTGGAGTTTCTCTCGAGTCTCTCGAGGAGATCACAAAGCAATCCGAAGGGAAATGGCATGTTGAAAAATATAGTAACGAGAAGAGTGAAGGGGTAAGCACCAGCTCCCACAGCGTGCACGAACGTAGAGGGTATTAGGGAACTTTGTTGATATCTGGCGTTCATTTAGGAGTCGGTCAGCATACTATATAGCTGGTCCAGGCAGACTACTCGTTGATGATTCGCAGGACCCTCGCCGGGCAACCCAGCTTGTTTGTGCTATTTATCCTAGCCACTAACAGTAGGCACCACGAGGACTCATGACGCCGTGGAACGAGGGAGAACGCAGAGGCGAGGCAGACTTCGGGGAAGCCGATGCAGGGGCATCACCTTGGTCTGAGATTGCCTTGGCCAACACCTCCTGCCTGAGTAGTGGCGTCAAGTTCTCAATTTTTGAGGAGGTCGTGTTAAAAGAGGGTGGTAGGCGACGAATATTGTAACCCACCACCGTCGAGCTGCAGGCTGAATTAAACTCTGAGTCTGTCAATCCAAGGCTTCTGTCTAAGCGAGCCCGGGGATGCTGATATCCGTAACAAGGAGGCACCCATATCTCTGTACAGGAAGATGCTTAGGGAACCAAGAGTTGAACGTGATACCGTAGCGCATGAATTTTGGCTTGCTTTGCCTCATATCTAGTTCTTCTCGGACGGTTCACCCTGGCTCGCCTCTAACCGCCTCTGGTTCTGCTCTTCCAGAAGTCTTAGTTGTTCCCAGAAGACCTCAAGCCCCCTCTGTATCCCTGGTGGAATTGGCCGCCCTGACGTAGTTATTGAGCTGTTGCCATGTCATTGCGACCTCTCTGACTTCTTCTTTTGGATCTTTCCTGAACTTTGAGGTTCCCTGGCAGGTTGAGTTGACTTCCTCGCATTGCGCCTTCCCCGAGGTTTCTGATTTGGGCCGGTGCCATGACTAGGCCCTTGAAGGGGCTTGGATTGGGGGCCCGAAGCAAAAGCAGTTGGAGTCCCAGGTCTTCACCGTTTGGGAAAAACTGAGGCCCCATCCTTTCTCGCTACAATTTTCACCCCTACATATCTCAGTCTATAATATTTGGATCCCCGCCCGTCTCCAGATCTCAGAAAGATATATCTGGATCAACGAGTGGTGGGACCGTGTCGAGAAGGTGATCTACCTTCTTGTCGACGGAGCACTCAATTTCTATTTCATTCGCATTGTTCAACAGAACCTGGTGGCAAATGGCTTAACCAAGTATAAGGGTCTGGTTAAGTTCAATATGTGTATCGTCGGATTCTCTCTCAGCATGGATGTCCTTATTATCTCTATGATGAGCTTGCATAATACGTTCGTGTAAGTCAACTCCATTATATTACCCTGCATCGCATGAGCCGACAAATTTTCGCGACGAGGAAAAGCGGAATAGACAATGGGAGGCATTGCTAACTATAAATTCAGTTACATACAGTTTCATCCCTTCGCCTACATAGTCAAGCTCAAAATCGAGATGTCAATGGCAGATTTGATAGGGAAAATTGCCAGACAACGAGATTGTGGTGTCATCTCCGACGGCACTTTTGGCGACCTCGAGACAGCGCGACAGAGCACCGTTCCAAGTAAAGGCCTCACATCCACGTATATTAGGACAAGAGTCTCCACGGATGGAATTCGTACTGTCCACGGAGTTGATGCAGTATCTATCGAGCTGCAGGAAGGACCAGATGGGTCAGCTGCCTTCAATGGCTGGTCAAAGACGAACAGGGACACGGGGTTTCTTGGCCAATCTTCATCTTCAGGTTTGCAATTAGGCGTGGCTATTTATACCACGGAAAACAATCGCATCGACGTGAAAGGGCTCGGCAATGCCGTCGTCCCAGTCCGAGGAGCCGTCGTTCGAGTCCGAGCAGCCTTCGTCTAGATCCGATTCTTCAGGACGTTTGCCGTATGAAGCTTCAATAACTTGAGGTTTCGGTCACGAGTACTCCCCATAATTGCAGGCGCCCTCATGAGCAGTATTCCTCGTCTGTTGGGGTCTTGGGCTGCAAGATCAACACCAACCGCGTCGCCTATTGGCCTCGCCCTGTCAGTTGTGATGATATCTGTGTTCAAATCACATATGAAGACCGTGAGGTATATTTGCTTCGTATTGGTTTGCATTCTGATGAGCCACTGGCCAGGAGGAAAAAGTAGCGAATTAATAGAGATAAATCGCAGAAGGTTTTGTTGTTTATTAAGCAAGATCCTGTAAATAGGACTCATATAAGTATCACATAATCTCTTTCCCTCCTACGCTCCGCGTTGCTATGTCGAGTAGAGGCTGGCATAGTACTTGGGTATCCGAAATAATAAAGTGCATATTGCAGCAGACGTTGTCGTGAAGTGGAGTTGGTACTGGAGAGCCACTTTCCCCAGTTCAAAGGACAATTTATGAGAGAACCTGATGCGGTGGATATGGACCCTGAGTATTGGAGACGGTGGAAGGATGTGGAACCTTCCCTCCAATCTCTTCGAGAGATCTCAAGCCTAACTTTTGCACTCCCGATCTCTTCTTGCATGGTATGTAGACAGCAATTAGAGTGACACAGAAGCGCCTTTGAATAATACATACACTTTGGATAGTTGTGTAATTTCTTCATTCATTCTCGCGTCGTATTATCTATCCCGCGAAGACTATGTCCGTCTTCAAGTTGCGTAACCCAGTTTGAGTTGGCCTCGATTTCCGACCTGGGTCTGCCGTTGTCTCTCATATGCCCTTTCATGGACAGTCGTCGAAACAGTACCACACATTCCATCTCTCCATCTCAAAATTCGATCATTCCCAGCACTCTCACATTCTTGGCATTTGTTTAGTATGTCTTGTGCCATTTTCGCGCCATTGGGGTTGGTTAGACGATCAAGTGTTCGAGAATCCCTCATAAGAGAATCCTCGTTTGTGTTGGGCTCTCTCCATCTTAGAATCCAATCCTTTCGAATTTTCCTATGTTCATGGCGCTTGTTTTGTAGGGGATGCGGTTGTGTATCTAAGATCTTCTGCGCCATTCTCGAGCCGTTGGGGTCTATTAGGCGGCTTCAGCTCGTGTCTGGAGGGGCGACTGATACACTGGCGCCCGGGTGCTCAAATTTTTGCTGATTTCATTGGCCCTCTAATCCCCCACACCATGATTAAGCACCATAGTCTCGAGAGGAGGTACGGCTAGTAGTACCTGGTATAACGACACTACCTTTAGAGATCGCTACGAGACATTTAGCATTGCAATAAAGTTATTGGCACTTGGATTTGGTACTGCCTCTACTGAAAGAACCTAGGATAATGTTAGAAAAGACTCCGAAAGTTTTATTAGAAAGTTTAGGATGAAAAAAAAACGTTCATCTATAATTGAGCTTTTCTTGGCGGTCTGCTGTTTGGTTAGTCCTGACTCGCTGGATAGTTTGCAAGCTACTACTCTAAGTTATGCACTTTTTTGAATCTTGCTTATGAGAGGGAGTTATGATTGGACCTTCTGGAGTTCCACTACTGGTGGCTGATACATGAGCTCTGTAAGATTCACATGGGGATAGGATATCTTGTGGAAATTGAAGTGTAGATTCAACTTGTAATGGTGGTGAAAGGTGCGATAATGGTAGTGGAGGTGATGATGGCGGTGGAGGAGGGAGTGAAAGTGGTGGCGGGGGGAGAGAAGGGAGTTATGTGCTCAAATAGTCGCCTCCACCCAAAGGCTCAAGGTCCATTGGGGTGACTGGGCCAGGACTGTCCAAGGGAAGTAATCTAGGAGATCGAGGCTTATGCGGGGTTTGAGTAGGGAGGCGAGTACCCCGAAGAAACAGAGAATTGATGGATACACCACCGACCAGCTTATTACCGGGATTGACAGGGTTAATCAAGAGTTCGCTGGCGGCCATGCTAGCTTGGACAATAATATCCCTTCGGTACTGCTGCAGCTTGCGATGTAATTCGGTCTCGGGAGTTACCAAGTGCGACAGAGGAATAGCCTTAGAGTCGGGACTGGCGTTGGAGGATAGGGTTCCCGCCAACGCAGGATGTAGCATGGATTGGCTGGTACCTCTGCTCTCAAAATTGGAGGGATAGTATTTGCCCAAGGGCAAGGGGCTGTCATAGAATCCTGGGGCGAGGTACGAGGTAACAGGAGTGTTGGAGGAAGCCATTAACGCATTCTGAGCTGGGTGCGATGTAGGACGACCAGCGTAGACTGGGCCAGAATCAGTGATAAGGCGGCTCACTCTGGCGTCTGCTTGACGTTGGAATGAGTGTGGATGGTGTATCCGGCCGTTGGGATCCTCGTAGAAGGAGAAATAGCTGTGATCCAATTAGCTATTAGCTCAACTGTAGAAACATCAAAGGCTCGACTCACTCAGGAACGTCTCCCAGGGCTGACAATGGCTCTTGAGGAGTACGTGCAGTAGCGGTACTAAAATGTTTGGGTTGAGGTACCTCAATGACTTTGGACCGAGCACGACTACGGCTACGAAGCGTAGAAGAACTAGAAGATGTGCCAGGAGCAAACCGGTCATCTTCATCTGGAAAGGGAGAAAGTGTGAGTAGACGAGCCACGAAGCTAAAGGATAAACAGAGTTATGATGAATGCCAATGGAGGAGTAAGAGGAAAACAGGCCAAGTTGTCTGGGAGCCACGGCCCGAATAGAGAGAGGATGGTAGAGAATTGTAGAAATGGAGGACAACCGGGGATAGATGGAACCAAAGATAAGATAGGAATATGAGCGGAAGCAGAACCAACCACGGTGTTGAATGGAGAACTAGGTTAGATAACGGGAGATCGGGCATGGAAATCTAGGAAACGGGGAGCGGGAGCCTCGGTCATTTCACCATCCGGCCCGGGATGACAGGCATGTGGATGCATCGCTGCGCGCAACTGAAGCGTGGCGGCGGGGCCCCGGGAAATGAAAGCTCCTCCATCTTCCCTGTGGTCGCACATGTTGCGTGCTGAGTCGGTTCCCTTGGCTCAATGGTGGTGTACAGTATGCAGCGTGTCCTTGTGTTACGTCTGTTTCCGTAAGGTTGCATTTCGTGGCGTCGCACAAGGGCTCGAACTGAGCCATGTCTCGTCTCGGAAAATGTCGTCATGATGAGTGGCCTGACCAACATGGGTTCAGAGGTCGGATAGTCGCCGGTGGCGACCCGATGACCTGATTGGTGAGACCGCCAAAGACAGTCACTTGAGGCCAGGTGATGGGAAGATCAACCGCTATGGGAGCGGGGTAGATGATAACGGATAAGATGGGCGCCGATGGCCAATGATGGATATTGGAGCATTCCATCCCAACAAGTAGTATAACGCACCTGGAACCTGGAAATTTGGGGGGGTGGCATCCTCGCCGCCCTGATTTCCATCGCGGCTGAGTCCTGGCCGTCCGCTTGCCAAGGTCTGGGTATTGCGACCAAATGCAACAAGATCGCCAAAGTAGTCGGGCAGTGGGCTGTTAGGGGAAGTGAGGGAGAAGTCGGGGCAGCTGGGCATGGTACGGTTTGGCATCGAAGGCCGGAACCTGGGCGAGAGGTAGGGGATTTTAGCGTTCGAGCGAGGTTGGCCGTGTATTTTTGTGTATTGGAGATGGTGTTTGCGCTTGAAATTTGTGGTCTCGTGGGCTATTGGACTTGGCCTCGCTGGTCAGACAGCCTGATTCTTGGAGCAGTCGCCATGTATGAGAGGAAATCGCACGAAGAGCAGTCTTCGGCTGGACCGGGATGAAGCTGCGGGAGGAACGAGGGCCGGAGGAGGAATTATTTGCAGCGGCGGTGGAGGATGTTTTGTTTTACAGATGAGTGGACGGCGAAGCGCACATTCTCTGTACAGAAGAGAGCAGTCGAAGGAGGAGATTTCCGCGGAGCCGTGGGCGAGACGAGCGGCCACTGGAATTGCCTAGTGCCAAGGGCAGCCAGATGGGAAGGTGCAGAGAAGAAATAATAGAGCTTGTAAGTGAGCCTAAGTGTGGTGGCTGTGCTCGAGTACTCCGAAAGCGAAAGCGAAGAATAAGACAAGGGAAGAGAAACAAGATTGAATGAAATCCAAACAAAAAAAGGACTCAGAAGGAAGGTTGATTTGGCATGTCAGAGCCCAGCAGACGAGCTTCCGTAGTATTGACTATGGTAACGGAGAACACTCGAGGCATTTTCTCGACGGCCAAAGTTCTGACAAGATCATGGCGTGTCGGTAATGGCCGCTACCTCTGCCAGTAACATACCATGCGTCAAATCAAGGTATTATTGAAGGTGAGTCGGGTGCCCCAGTAAGCGATCAAGCCACCTTCTAGTCGACCTTCCCCCCACCTATCACGGCCCAGGTTGAGACCAGGCGGTCACAACCCACTTCTCCCCATTGGCCCGACTCACCATGCAGGACGACCGAGTCTCATCGCACTACCCCAGCTCTCAGCAATGAGCCAGGCGGCCCCTGCTGCAGTGCCAGCCGGAGGATTCCCTCAACCCGGATCCTACGTCCCAATGGGCCTGACGTGCCAGGCGCTCGCCATCGGCCTTCACGGCTCCACCCTCCCTGTACAGGGTTTCAACCCCAACCCTTGGGGATCATCTCTATAGACCGTGCCAGAGTCAGTGTATACTGTTGCGTGCGACGTGACCGATGCCGCCGTGGTGGCGGCTGGGAGCAAAGCACTCAGGGATCATATAGAATTGTGCTCCAGCGACGGCAGGTAGCTTGGTGTTGAGAATACTGGATCCGGAGTATTCATTACCCCGATTGTCGCATATCAAGCCCTGGCCCCACTGGAGCAGCTGCCTGCAAGGCAGCTGCTACTGCCTAAACAGGCAACGCTTTCGTTTGTGTATAAAGAGCTACACAACTCAGTGCATCTTGTCACTGAGTTCTTGCTCCTCAGATAATTCTCATCAATTGACTGGTGCCATCAATGATCCCTGTGGAGCCAATTGTCTGACACCTTTCGTACCGAAAGGCATATAGCATGGGATTCTTCCCATCCTCCCTCGACATATGCCACACTTCTTGAACATTAAAAAATCAACCCAGGCTTCCAAGGTCAAAGACCTCGCCACATTGTCTTATCACAACTCCAAACGCCATCGTTGATCCAGGAAATCAAAATGGATCCTCAGCAAAATCAACAGGATGCAGACGGCGATTACACTGCGCTGCGCCTGGTCCTCAATGCGCCGCCGGCACATCAATCCGCCTTGCTGGCGCTGAGCGACAAGGTCGAAGCCTTCTTCCGCCACGGGCCGGACGCAGCCTACGTCGCCTTCACGAACCTGCAACAGGCCATCACCGGATCGACCTCCCGACGCCGGGGCTCCTCCGGCCTCGACATCGCCGTGAACCCGGACCTGGGCCCCCTCTCCAAGCTTTTTGGAAAAGTCCCCGGCATCAGCCCCTCGCGGTTGTGGATGTCGCCCGGCATGACCACGGCCCTCGTCGCCCTCCTGGCCTGCGCCACCGACCACGAGACCCTGCACGCCCTGGCGACGGACCAGGGCCGCCTGTTCGGGGGCCTGCCGAGCCTCGTGTCCACGCGCGACATCCCCTCGACCTCGCTCGCGGCCGCGCTGGGGCGGGCCAAGGCGGCGGCCCTGGGTCCCGGCCGCCGGACCACTGTCATGGTCGTCAGCCTGCACGACGCCGGCAGCCTCGAGCTGGCGGCGCCGCCCGAGTTCTTCAACTTCTCCCACTACTTCCCCGTCGCCGTGGGGCCCGAGGGCGTCGTGGTGTGGCAGGCGTGGGCGCGCAACTCGTACCAGCTCGACGAGTACATCCGCGACGGGCGAGCGCGGGTGCGCGGATGGGACGAGGCGGCACGGTTCGCTGAGGACTTTGACGACCTGGCGGGCCGGGAAGAGGCGCGTTGTTTTCATTCTAAGAGATACACATGCCCACCTCACACACACACACACACACGCAAGCCGAGCAAACTCTAGCTGACAGCTTTTGTTCCTGAACTAGGACGCGTGGACCGAAGACATCAATGCGCTGTACAAGAAGCTTTTCCTCGGCGACGTCAACGCCGTCTGCGGGCCGGATGGGCCGGAGCGGCCGGTGACGCCCAGGTTCAAGGCGTGGGTCCGGATCTACACCCTGGAGAACGTCACGTATGAAAACGTTACCAAGTTCCGATGGGTGAAGGACTAGAGACAGAAGGGCATGCAAAGGGCACATTTGGTTGCTGGCTTTAACATGCCAAGCTGCTCACTCTTCCGATAGGCGGGGGGCGACGATAAAGCGTAAGAGGTATATCCTCAGCTGCATTTCTTTCTTTTCGCACGGAAGTGTCGTCGAGAAACAATGGATCCCCGATTCCCACTCATGAAACCGTTTGTGTGGGTGTGGGTTAGCCAGCGATAGTAGGTACCCATCAGGCTACGACTTTACATAGGAGTAAGAAGTATCACTTATCTGAGACTATCTCGTACAGGGTAGGACCGGCGCAGTACAGGAAGGTCAACATGTGCTCGAGGGATGCTGGTAATCTATGTCGGAGCAGCTCGAGGAAAGAATGGATGCCATGCCTCCACATGCGGGCAGGCCTGGCATACTTGGAAGCAAGCCGGCGTAGCGGTAAACTGGCTGATGGGTGTTGACTGGCGAGGAAAAAGTCATGATGCTCATGCAGTAGTGTTCGGTGAAGAGCTATCAAGGCTTGCCACTGTTCGTTGTTCAATTTATTGGCATCGGGGTTGGACGACTGAGCGTTGTCAACTTCAACGCACTTAGTTTCAACAACCCCAACGTGCGCCACAGCCCCTCTCAGATGGAGCTCCACAGCGGCCACCACCCCGGGAATACCACCTCTCACCAACAAGCACAAAACCTCACTGTCGGCCGTTTAAACGCCGCGCAACCCCCTCCTCCGTCTCCGATCAAGCAGATGGGCAAGCAGAGAGATCAACCAAGCGTCCCCGGCGCCTTGTCGGCGCAGCGGGGGACCAGAGCCGGGGGTCTCCGCGATATGGTTACCCCGACTGGCTCGACTCAAGCCCAGTTCCAGAACAGCGCCCAGAACCTGCCCCAGCCGAGGACTACGGTCGCACATTACCACATGGGTGACATAACCCTTTTGGGAAGCCTCAACCATGTGGAAATGCTTAGTAATTTTGTGGCCCCTTGCAAGACTACAGTACCGCACACTATCCGGAAGGTATCTCTTCATTTAGATGGCATCTCCACCAGGGAATATGTCGTGATAATTCCTGGTGACGCGTCACAATTCTTCCACTCACACATCCACACCAGCGTCAATACCCAGCCCATCGCCCCCCATAGCTATTATAGGCTATCCCCATGCATTCCCTAAGTAACCTCGGGTCTATCCATCATGAGATTGTGCGACTGACCTTGTCTTGTACGTAGATATGCCCGATCACGTCCTATCACAGACATGTCCCGATGTTCCGAAGACCGTGGCCCCTAAATCATACCAAAGGAGCCACGATTTCATCCGCAATAGCCACCCAGGGTCGAATCTATATCCATATTGCGGGAGACGTTAGCCTACGAGTATCTCCATCCTCGACAGCTCGCCAGTCCCGTTTCGAGACGTTGAGACAGCTTCCACCTCCTCCACTATACAGTCCATCGACCTAACAGCCTCTAATCGTTCCACGCCCTCACAGACGATCTTCACCGGCTCTGGAGACGGCCCTGGCCGTATCCTCGCAGCATCGCGGCCCTCCGCCGTGTATCGAGATGCCAAACTTACCCAGAGTCGGATCGCGAGGGGCATGAGGGCGAGTTCGTTGCAACTTAGTGAGGTTGTGGCTAAACAGAGCCAAAACAAGAGCAGACGGAAGATCTCGATGCATCTCACCGTCTTCCTTGCAAGGCCTGACCCATGGGAAATATTAGATGAAGATGAGGAGCCCCAGTGGTCCTTAGCTAGAGAGCTGCTGAAGGTCGCTTTGCGCCCCTTCGTCGACGAGGAACCATCTTTACCTGTCCACTTCTGGTTCGACAGCATCTTCTTCCCTCAGTTTAAGGACAAGCCTGCCCTCTCTTCTGTTCTTCAATTCGACAAGAGACTCGTTTAGAACGCCCATATTAAAGAGGGTATCACAGAGCTGAGCGACCTCGACTGGGAGAGACAGACAGTCTCAGAGCTTTTCAGTGAGGACTGCCCTTTTCGTTTCAGTAAAACAGAGGGCAGATATCTCCTTTTCCTTGTTTTCTATGAGCCATTGCCTCCTCGACCACAAGTCCCGGCCCCTCGTCATATCAAGATACCGAGGTCAGCCGTACCTAAAGCCGTTCAAAAAGGAGAAGGGAATCAAGAAAGAGTTAGTCAAGACCGAGGTGAAGGTACAGCCAGCCTTATTAATCGGGAGCGAGTTCAACTCGCCCTCCTTGAGCCCCTCTCTGAGCCCAACTCTACCTCCTTCGAGAGCTAGCGCAGAAGACCAGATCGAGGTTATTACTAGCGATGTAGATGAGATCCGCGCGGGTCAGAAACGAGCTCGAGACTCTGTAAGCTTAGCACTCTCGGTAGAGGCAGAGGATAAGGAGCTCTCGGCTGGCCCTGCCTTCACTGCCCATGGTCCCGCTGCTAGAACCCGAGGAGTTGATACGAAGAGGCCAAGTAGTCGGCATCCTCGTAAACAGACGAGGAAATAGTAGTTACTCTAGCTCAATATGACCCAGGTCCCCCATCAGCTCGTCCACACTATTGATAATATCGCCAGGTAGCTCAGTTCCGGAGAGGCCATTATTAATAGGCTCAAGGTAGTTCTACTTAAGGAGCTGAAGCTAAAGCATTATCAGCTAGCTTTTGAGTGCGATGGAATACTTTTTTATATACGAATCTCTCTTACCCACCAACTGGACTCTCTGGGATGCTCAGCACTGGACTTGCCCCGCAGTCGAGATGAACCTGAATCTTGTCTCTAAGCCGTAAGTAGATCGCGAGGTGTGGTCGCTTATGATCAAGCTCCCTATCTAGCTGACTATCGAACTGAAGATCCCGGAGCTGTTGATCACACCAGTCCGTTGTTATTGGGTCAAGAAGATCGTCTATATCGATAGAATCGACAGCAGCCATCATCTAGGCAAGCCCATCTCGAGCCGCAGGCCCTAGATAGACTGCCCAGTTCTCCAGTTCGCTTGTATTATACAGATCCATCGGGATCCCGGCGACGGGATGCTCCCTATTCTTCTGTGGCCAGATGCGATGGCCGTTCCACATCTCCGTGAAGTCTGCAACCTCTTGACGGATCATAGGTCCATAGAGAGCATACACCGCGATCTGGTGAGCAAGACGGTTTAGTTAGAAGAGGCCGCTATCAATCAGCTCGTGTGAGAACGCGATCCAGCGCTGACTGACACCTTTGAGTAGCTTTTCCCACCAAGACTCGATCCGTTGGTTCGATGTGCTTGGGCCCCAGATATGACAGGAGCTCAGTCTCGCTCCCTGCCTGTGGACTCGTTGGTCGTTATCTTCGGTGGTATACCGAAACTCTGTTTGATCAAGGTCGGCGAGAATCGCCTGGGCTCCGGCCCAAAGAGGAGTCTCGATACCATGATCCGAGCGGGTGAAAAGGGGGCGGACCCCTGAGTACGACACAGTCCGTAGAAACTGTTTGAGTGAACTCAGCGCAGTCATATTCCCCTTGCCAACATATATCCAGATGATGGCTCTCGAGTACGTATCGATACAGGCGTAGATAGAGAAGCCGAAGTTCTTGAGCTTCTCGTACCCATCGAGAGACCACATGAAGTTAGGCCCAAGAACCTGGAAGTTCTTCCGGTGCTTCCAATCAGCAAGGCGTCTTTATTCGACCCGCTTCTTCCACTCTGGGTTCGTTTGGTACTCGCGATATAAGGTATTCTGGCCGACAAGGACGCCGGCACGGATGCGGACGTAGTGGTATAGATACCCCCTGCCAAATCCTCTGATGCTTGAAGACTGACGGTCGTCTTGGAAGAGGAACTCCCTTGCTTTTTGAATAGCCTCCCGTCGTTCAGCCAGATCTCAGAAGCGCCGCTTCATGCCATGCTTCAGACGATACTCCTGTACAGTCCGCTCGGAGATCTCGATGCCGCGTCGCTTGAGATCACGGACGATGGAAGTGTCGCTATATCCATATCGGTAGAAGTAGCCTTTGATCAGCTCGACGAAGGTATTGGTATCAATCTTTAAGTGAAGGGGGGAGTACTCCTGGGCACCCCATTCCGCCAACCTCCTTTTCAGGGTTCTGACGTCGAGTACGTGCCCATCGTCGCGGAGATGGGCACATATAGTGTCAATAGATAGTCCTTCTCGCCGCTGCTCGAGGATCCAGTCCTTGACGCGCTCCAAGTCCTTACGGGGCCTCGGCATTGTGCGGGACGCAGACCAGGGGTTCGAGATCGTGGTAGAGGTCGGAGTTCATACCTCCTTCAAGGCTTCCAGCTGCAATATCCCGCCCCCTCTGAACCGGCATTATCGGAGCTTCGGCGCCGATGGAATGGCATCAGCACCGATGGAATGGCATCAGCACCGCTTGGTATGGCATCAGCTCTGCTACATTGAAAACAGTGCGCTATCATATCAATACTGTAGCCCCATATAAAAACGCCGAAAGCCTATGTGCGAAATAGCTCCAGTCATTTTCGTACATGGTTTTGTCACCCATGTGGTAATGTGCGACCGTAGAGGACCCCCCAGCAGGGCCCGCCGACCCAAACAGCCCTGCTTAACGGCCGACCCGCCGACCCTCAGCCCAGCGGCTTCCAGAAGCTCATGAAGACGCTGTGCTGTGGTTAGTTGCATTCCGTCGGCTATCGGGACTGTTTGTGTATGTAATGCTGTGGTATTTTGCCCCAGGATCTTTACGTGGATGGCGGCCCGATTCCAAGGAGGATCCCACACCTGGAGGAACGGTTGGAGGCGAGAGCCCGAATGGAAAAAGATCTGTCGTTGAACGGAAGCGGATGAGGAAGAGTAGTCTCATTCGGTAAGAAGAGCTTTCGGGATCTCGAACGGCGGAGGGAAATCTCGAACGATACCACGGTCCTGGGATCTCCATCACAGTCGAAATCGGCCGACATCATCTACGTACTATAGAATCCCCCGGAACTGATAGGAGACTATATCCGTTCATGGTCAACTTTGAAAGGAAGCAATAATACCTCATGGATACAGGTCTTGGAATCGGGAAGGCTTTCCTCTTTATGTCTGGTATTCAACCACGAAACTATACTGAAACCAGTTTAATCTCCCAGCGCAGCACAGAGCAAGGAGATGGAGCAGAGCAGCATTGGTTTTGGTTCGGTGTTATTCCCTTTCCTCTTTCTCATGATGCTGTCTATAATACTTGTTTTTCGTCACCTTCCGAGCAGAAGTCAATGTGGCTCGGTGGGAGCATGGCCTTGCGCGCCAGGCTGGGAACTTCAAGCCACACGTTGCCGACGTCCTTCTGGTAGTCGGTCTCGGCGCCGTACCCGAAGATGTTCATGTTCTGAAAGCAGAGACCTGTGCGGCGGAAGCCGGCGCCCTGTTCGTTCACCATGTGGGAGAGAGACTTGGCCCAGGCTCGAGCGTTGAACTTCTCGCCGCGAGGGTTCAACGGAGAGTTGGGGTCGTCTCTCTCTAAGGGAGACTGGACGTTGGTTGGGGCTCTTCCGAGAGAGTGGTTGGTGTACTGCCGGGCGAGGGTCTGTACGAGAGACGATCGGCGTTCCATCTCCGAGAGTTCATGGCGCTCTGGGGACCTGTGGCTAGGTTGCGTCCGGCTTTTTGGAGAGCTAGCCCCACAGGGAGCAGCCCTCGACCCGCTTCATGGAAAGCCTCTCGGAGACCCTTGTCATCTTTGACAACATTGTAGTGATTTGTGGTGGCCTCGAGAGCGACGCCAATATGGCCAACATGTGGGCCACGGACGGTTCCGTTGGTGGTGGCTCGCCTATGGTGAATAGCCGCGCAGTTGCGCCAAAGACCGCTCCGAGACAGCTTCAGGTAAATGGCAACAACCGAACCTTGCTGAACACTTACATTTACGACTACTTCCTCCACTACGGTATGCTTGACTGCGCGTGCGCCATTCTCAACAGCGACTCCAAGGTCAAGGTCCAGAAGCATA
Organism: Dactylonectria estremocensis; assembly: GCA_020744375.1. Lineage (NCBI taxonomy): Eukaryota > Fungi > Ascomycota > Sordariomycetes > Hypocreales > Nectriaceae > Dactylonectria > Dactylonectria estremocensis. The sequence continues at coordinate 70,293 of JAGMUU010000066.1, forward strand.
GCCGTGACAGTTCTCTGGGGAAGAAAGGGGGCTTGCTAGCTAATGACCTGGGGCATGGCTCCATCGACCCTGGTTTGGACTCCAATCACCCAGAGCATCTTCCTGCTCCGAATGTTCCCAACCTGTCGCCAGACATCTGTTTTCTATACGTATGGTTCTGCCTCTTCTGGGACATATTCAATGCTCGAACGGACAAGGGTGCAAGCAGTCAAGCGAACCATGTCAGTCATCTACAGCTATTGTCTTTCGCAATACTCCTCTGGTTTGGTCGTATAGCTAACACGGTGCACAACAACAGAACAAGCCAATCCCGAACGCTAGCTGCCCGCAGGCCCAAGATTCCCCGCTGGTGCCGTATGCTCCTGACGGGACCACCCTCAAGGCTTTCTACAATCCCGGCGAGATGGGTTCAGGTGACATGGCGTCCGGGACTCCTGGCGCTGAAGTTAGCAGTGGAAGCCATCGGGCCCTGCAAGAGTATCAGATTCAGCTGCTGTGGATGGAGCAACAAAATAAGAAAGAGCTTATAAGGACGCGGCAAGACGCGAGTGGTCTGCCTGGAAATGACGAAGCGCCTGGTGGTCGGGTCGGTCCATCGCCAACCAGATGGAATGTGGCACTCGACGGATGAGCAGCACGGGCATGGGCTCACATCTTCCCAAAATTTCCCAATCTCGGGGTTCTCCTATCGCAGAAGTCTTCGACGGCCCAAGGCGCTCTGCAGGGCCTACAGCATGCCCGCATCGACCCAACAGCCCAAATCCACATCTGCATAGACAACACAGCTGTTATCCAGGGGCTAACAACACTGAATCCTCAGCTTTGCCTACTTGATGATAAACTTTCGCGGTGGGAATTTCCCGTCCCCTAAGAATCTTGCAGACGAGTCCCGAAGAACTCACCCGCTAACCGCGAACCCCAGACACCAATCCCCGTCCGCGCGTTCCACTCGTCGTGAATTGTTGTACAGGCCGAAAAGAGGTGATTAGTAATAAAACAGATTTGGCAGGCTCCCAGACGTTCCAAGCCTGCTGGTACCCTATGTATATGTGGTTTGAGTCCTTGCGTGATACCCTCTATTCAGAGAGATGTGATCATTCCCTCATTGCGGAAAGAAAGGGCCATCCTCAGTCGTCATTTTGCCGTCCAAGGACACCGGTTCATCATGCTCACAGGCGGATCGCAACTCGCTCTATGAGAAACGCCGTTGGACACCCTGGCCAGCCATGACTGGTTGGTTGGGCATTGGTGCACCCATGCCATAAGGGTTCATCTGTGGGTTGAAGGGCTCGACAACCTGAGACATGAAGGCATTGTGGAGACGTTGCTGTTGCGTAACTGGACAGTCCTTGTGTGCGAGAAGGAGAGTCTTCAAGTTGACCACCTCCCCTGTCAACTGCGTGATCTGCGCGGTCAAGGCATCGTTCTCGGTGCTAAACATCTCCACCTTGGTCTGCAGATTCGCAAGCCACTGCTTCTTTCTTTGATGGCACCTGAGCGCAGCCACACTAGAGTGTGTTAGTGACGGGTTTTGACACAGGAATATGGGTTTTCAAAGTGACACATACCGGTTACGCTCGAGGGAGTTCTTATGCTTCTCCTCATCTGTCATCTTGGTTTTGGTCCCGTTCTCTTCATACTTCATGTTCGACTCATCGTCTGACATGTCCATATCGTCCGGCATAACCGGGATTCCGCTATTGGCCTTGGCCTTCTTGGTTGGGGGTACTTTGGCAGGAGCCTTGTCGGCCTTTCTCCGACCATTGGTCGCGGGCGGGTTCTTCTTACCCTTACCTCGCGTATTAGGCCGAGCCTGGTCGCTATCATCTGAGACGCCACTGACTTCACTTACGCCGCGAGCGGACGCAATCGAGCCACCATTGGCGCTCGACATCTGTGGCAAGGTGTTCATGTTATGGGGAACAACGGGGGCTGGGTGCGCGTGGCTAGCTGGGCCCGAAGTAACCGCGAACTGATTTGTTGATTAAGCCCCGTTCCTGCCCTGGGCAAGCATAAACAGACCGTTGGCGGCGTCGTTGTCGTGAGGGTCGAAGGGGCCGGAAGCTGGTTTAACCTCGGGTTTTATTACAGCGTTGCCGTTGGTGATCTCTTGAGGTTGGGACGTGACGGACGGTGGTTGCTGTGCCGGAGGCTGTGGGGGTTGTCCAGCAGCTCGCTGAACACCGTTTACTTGTTCTCTCTTGGCGGCAGCGCTGATTGCAGTGCGATGGAAATCAATCGTGCTCGGCGTCGCGCCTCCGCTGGCAAGTTGGGCAAAAAGAGCTTGGGAGTTCGGACTCGGCGCAGGAAACATAGACCCGCTCCCGCCCGGAGTCAAGCCCGACCTCAACGAGGACTCGTTGGGTGTAGGGAAGCCGCCGCGCAGATGGGTGTCACCAAAGTAGTCATTGGCAGGGCCAGAGAGCATGGCTGGGCTTAGAGGGCCAGTCCGCAACGAACCTCCGCCCCAGTTGAATGGTGTCGCGTTGGGCCCGGGGAGTAGGGACGAGGGTGATGTCAAGGCGGCGACGAACGGCAACTTGGTGCCTCCCGGTGTTTCTGGCGCACCCCCGAAGGACTGCTCAAATGGATTGGGCTCCAGGCTGAGAGATCCGCCGACCGTGGCCGCGAAGTAGTCAGGAGTGTCCGTACCTTGCTGTTGACCGGGTCGTGGAGGAGGTGCAAGCGGTTTGGCGGCTTCGGCATTGGACGCGACCTCTGGATTCACGGACGGATCGGCTTTGGCGTCGGTCGGGGCGTCTGCGGGAGATTAGGGGTTAGTATGGTAGACACCCACGAAGGCATTGACGGGCGACAGGTGATGTGGACGGAGGCATACAGCGGTGGTGGAGATCGGGACGGGGACGGAGACGGGGAAGAGAGAGCAACGGAGGGTGAATGGGAAAGGGGTAGCCAATGACGAAGCGTCAACATCAGCTCAGCGCGATCATACCACAAACCCGCCAACTCCTAGGGTTCTCCCTTCGAACCCAATATCAATCGATTCCTCGGAAGAAGACGATTCGAGTGACACACAAGACGACTCGTCATCAGACGGTGACGAAGAGGGAGAGCAGGTGGAAGACGTTATCGAAGTTCAGCTCGAGCCAGCTCCTACCACAGCACCCCAGCAACAACGCAACCACAACCGGCACATCGAGGAGACTAGTATCGTGACTGGATCACGGTCTAGGAAACCTACGGAAAAAGCTCTCGAGTCACAGAGACTTAAGGAAGATGTCAAGCAGCGGAAAAGGAGAGACATCATGTTCTCGATGGTCCTCAAAGCCGGCAGACATCGCCTTCATACAGATAATATGCCCCCATCGCCAACGAGCTTCAAGCAGGCGATGAACACACCCTTTGCACAGCAGTGGCTCGAAGGAACTGATGCAGAATGGAATCACCTCTCTCATATCGGCTGTTTTAATATCATTGAAGAAGCCGGCATAGATCCCACTAAGCTGATCGATATCAAATGGGTCTTCAACTATAAGACCGATCAAGAGGGCTTCATCACGCGTTTCAAAGCCCGGCTTGTGGCACGAGGTGATCAGCAAGAAAGGGATGAGATTGATGTATATGCTTCAACTCTAGCACATCGGTCACTTCGTGTAATGTGTGCGAAATGCTGCAAAGAAGACCTAGAGACCCACCAATATGACATCGTCAACGCCTTCATTGAGAACGAACTGGGACCTGATCAAGAGGTCTATTGCAGAATGCCACCCGGTTACAAGAGACCAGGTAAAGCTATGAGGGTATTGCGAGCGCTGTACGGTCTACGTATATCGCCAAAGCTGTGGTACAACCACCTCTCTTCCTTCTTTCGAAGTCTAGGATTTGAGGCATGTAAGGAAGACCGTTGTATCTTCAAACGCGGTCGTTTCTTCGTCATGTTCTTTGTGGATGATATCATCATGATGTATCCAAAGAGCTTGGAGCCCGAGTGGCAGGAAGCCGATACAGCCCTCAAGAAGAAATACCAGGTCAAAGATCTCGGAGAACTACACTGGTTCCTTGGAATTGAGGTTATTCGGGACCGAAAGACGAAACAGATGTGGCTCTCACAGGAGTCACACATCACATCAATGATGCACAAGTTCCGACTTCACAACGAGCACATAGCGCCTAGGAAGTCGATGATTCCGATCCCGGTAGAGCCTCTAGTCGCAACCACACACGAGGCTGATGTTAACGATATCTCGAGATTCAAGGCTAAGGTTGGAAGCATAGGATACCCAGCAAATGCGACAAGACCAGATGTCAGCTTCGCATCTTCAAAGTTAGGCCAATTTGGTCACAAGCCGAGTCAGAAACACCAGCAAGCAGCTGATCAATGCATTTTATATCTCTTTAACACCAAGGATCTCTGTATTCACTACACGGCCGCCCCAGAACATGACTATCTTTTCACAGCAGGTGACGCCGCCTTTGGTGATTGTCCTGACACAAGGAAGTCATCACAGGGATATGTTATTATGATGTTCGGTGGACCTATTGTGTGGAAGGCTACGAAGCAGGATACGGTCACAACTTCAAGCACGGAAGCCGAGTTGCTAGCACTATCGAGTGTTGCAAAGGAACGCATTTCCCTCGTCCGGCTCCTTCGAGAAGTCGGCATCACGGTCGCAGGCCCGGCTTCAATTCACTGTGACAACAAGCAGACGATCAGGCTGATCGATGAAGAGACTTCGAAGCTGGTCACGAAGCTTCGTCACGTTGATATTCACAACCACTGGCTTCGTCAAGCCCGTCAGAGGGGTGAAGTCATAGTCAACTGGTTGCCCACAGCAGACATGCCGGCTGACGGTCTCACGAAGCCGCTGCCCGCACAGAAACACGAGACTTTCATATCACAATTGCGGTTAGAACCCGCACCCCGGCGCGAGATCTAGCTCGACACACCACTCGCCAATTCCACGGCGAAAACACATGTCCTGCGGTCAATGATACCATCGTCATGATCGTTGGAGTGAGGAGACCATTTTGATCTTCATTTTGCATTCAAAATCTCATAGTTACAGTCACAATTCGTGCCTCAACGCACATGACTGCATCAAGTTGTGGAGGAACATCCCAACTTTCACCACAGGTTAACATTCGATTTCACGTATTTCACTTCTTTTTAGTGGTCAAAACACCATACAGTTAGCTAGCTAGAGGAAGGAACGAGCTCGTGATGACCTCATGTGATCAGATCAAACACCCGGAAGGTGCTGGATCTGAGGGGGTGTGTTGGTGGGGATCAGATCGTACGATCTTAGTTTACCCGACGTCCCGATTTGCACCTAATTTGTAAGGCAACAGTCGGCACCACTAATCGTGTGGTCGACACCGGCTTCTTCCCCTTTCTAGCTCGACAGATCAATCAATACACATTATCCATATGCTTCCTGCCTGGGCCTAGCTTTCAATAGTTGCTTTACCGCACTCAAAGGGATTGATCGCCGTGACATCGCATGCAGCGCGCACGGACCTTCTCGTCTCAGGCTAACCGTCGATTCCCCGTTAGGAGAACTAAGGACAGAGAGCCTTGTCATCAATTGCAAGATTTAGCATGTGAAAGAGAGAAAGTTCATAGGGACAGTCGATATACTTTTTAACTCGCATGATGGTTGTTAAACCTCTCTTAAATGTCTGTACTGCTGCAAAGGGCGGTCAGCGAATAAAGTAGAAGAACTTCAACGTTAGGATCTCTTCAGCCATCGCAGGGCCCTAATCATATGCACGGCGCTACTACAATTTGGCTGAAACGGCTGTTCCCTCTCCATGCCAGTGCCTTTATTGGAGTTTGGGTCGCATCTCCCTTGGCCAGACCGAGATAGACCGCTACATTCAACGGCTTCTTCCGCCCCAGCCCATTGCCCAGGAACCACGATTTTTGTTGGGTGCAATCGCTGCCACCAAAATGTGGTCTGCGCAAACGCGATGACGCGTCAGCTCTTGCCTCCCGCCAGCAGGCCATGGAGGATCAAAATCGGCACCTCAACATGTTTTAACTCCCTTATTGCCGAGGTTTACAACCTGAAGACGCAACTATCGCAGCGTACTGATTTCAGCTGCGCTCTTATTCAGAAATACATGGCCAATGAGGCGAAGAAATCAGTGGTTCCCAAATCATCAGAAGTCGCGGAGGACATGTTTGACATGCCACTGGAGCAGTTCAAAAAAAGCCCCAGTACCGGTCTCCAGCCAGCCCGTAGCAAGCGTGTCACCTCTTTCCAGATGCGAACCAGAGCTCTTTTTTGGGATGGGATTACAATTTCAGCAAGTGGACGGGATGGCGTTGGCTTCTTACTGGGAATTTTGTTGACATCGGCGACATTCGCGTGGTATTATGTCGCGGAACGGGAATATCAGTAGATTCAAATGCAGAATGACGGCAACACCCACGTCGATACGGTAGCAAGGTGACCGGCTCACAACCCTGAAGGACCAATTGGAAGTCAGGAAATGCTTCTTTACGGCAAGTGCCGCGGCGTGTAACGGCCATAAATCCCCTGGTCGACGACGGTAACGTTAATGAGCAAGCGTCTGCCAACGCGATTTCACGTTCAGTAAGCATGATTGAATCATGAAATCGTCAATTACTTACGCCTCGTAACTTTCCAGCCCTTTGCTCGGTTCTCTTGTCTAGACAGTGTTTTGCGGTGCTAAGTGCGCAATGTAACGCGTACAGCCAAGGCATGCTTCAGGGGAGAGGACCCGCAACAAGCAGAGACGGCGTGTTATGGGAAGCGGTCTGTCGCCACGAAAAGTCCTATGAAGTCACAAATTCGTCATTGCGAAGCCGCAGGGAGGACTGTGCGAAGTGACCAAGAAATCACGGGTCATGGTGCCAGCCAAAACGAAAAGGAGCCGCGTAGTCGAGGCGCCTCGTAGCTGCATAAAAATGAGGACCAATGTGTGATAAGATCTAATGACGGGGTATACTAAGGTGATCGCAAACTACCGCCCCTGTCGATAACCACCACCGCCACTACTTAACATTTCTTTAAGATTGTAAGTTTATGTACGGGTCAAGTTTGGGTGGTTCCCTGCTAGTGCTTTTGGTTTGCGGGTGTATCTGCAGCTGGCAGCTTACAGATTGGAGTTACCAGACTCACGACGGCTGCTAATCGAGGCCAATGTGCACTATGCATGTGGATAGTATTCACCTTTGAGGGCTATCGCGAATCAGTCTATCAATACCTGTGGTGTGAGAATTTCCAGTGAATGGTAGGATTGAGGAAGCAGTGAGTCGTTAATGTAGTAGCAGTGCTCATGACGGTTCTGGTCCTTCTGTTCGCAAAGTTGGAGGTTTAACGTCCCTCTCGTAGGGTTCTGCCCCATCAATGCGCCGACTACTGGCAGTAGATAAGGAATCGGGGGATTTAGACGTTGGAATCTGATGAGCCAAGCAGCGGATTGGATGAGCGGATTCGAGGGCGATGCGTCTCGCCATCCGGGAGTGGGGATGCCATCTGGACACGGCGTGTTGTCGATTTCCTCCTGGCTGAAGGTCGCTCCAATGAATTCAAAGTGCGGGACCGCTCGCATACTTGCGACCGCACGTACCCATCATCCGGCAGTAGGTTGTGTGGGCTTGCATAAGGCAAGCGAGGGGCTGTCTTGTCATCGACCATGGCCCAGAGCGGGGTATAAAGTGCCTCTATTTGTCTCTCCCTCGAGTAAGTACGATCTCATGCAAACGATCACTCAATAAAGCATCCGAACAGGTGGGAAGAAATTGCAGTATATGACCGCTTGACTAACAAATAATCAGAAAGAATGTACAAAAACACTCCAACCGACCACACTTCACGCGCAAAAAAGAAGTGGAATGATGACAAAGAGCGCTCGTCTTGCCCGCCGGAACAGATCTCGAGCCTGATTCGTATTCCTCGGATAGCTGGATTGGAAAATATAGCTATGCAGCTATGTAAAGGGGGCCAACAGATGAGCACACCGGGCAGCGGAGATGACAAAGGCGAGTGGTTGTACATGAAGCCGTATGTTAAAGGAGAAGAGTACCTTCCCACGGACTAAGTGACAACTAGAATGGGTTGCGCTTCCGTGTTATCACGATTAAGTTTAGGATTTGGATAAGACGGTGACTATTTAGAATCTCTTCCTCCATCAATGTATTCTTAGATACATGGACATATAACCGCATCGGGCGGTATCAGTCTGGACGGCGGTAGTGACGAGGTAGTCGATGTCCTGGTGATGGTGGTAGTCCATGCTGTCGTAGTTCAGCTTGGTATATGCATTATATACCTTCAGCAATTGAAGTGTCATATGAGTAAAGTCCTGGTTGGAAGTCATGACGGCTATGTGACCCTTGACCTCCTCATCTTTTTCGAAAGGCAAGGTACCAAAGACTTCTAGGGCGGTCCCCTGGAAGACGTTTACGTCAGCCGTATTCTCCGCTGTCATACGCCCTGCTAACTGATCTAACTGGTCCATTGCTAAAGAGCTGTCTCTAGCTTCGGGACTAAAGCTAGACTTCGACGGCCTGTGTGTTTACGTACATGCCCGCCATCCTCTTTACCTGCTCGTTGCGCTCGGGGATGATGGTCTAATCTATGCTGATGGTGTCGATCTAGAGCATGGTAGACTTGTTATGTTCTTTGCGTAAGACGAGCCATGACGCTGCTATGACTAGAGGGAGTCCATCCCAGAAGCTCAATTTCCCAAAGGCTGGTTACAACAAATTCAAGTTCTGCCAGCTAAAAGCTGGTGCACAAAACCACGAAGATGCCCAGTCAGCATTGAGTGCCAACAGGTACCAATGGCATTTAAGCATGATAGCTCGCTGCAGTGGGTGCGTGGCCCCGCCGTGATGCTCGGCAGGGATGAGGTCGAAGGAATGATGCATCCTCAACTATCATTCAATACGAAGAACCGATTCTACCCTGGGTTTTACAGCTTCGAAGGCATGCGGATAAGTTTCCTTCCTGGAAAAGACTTCGGACTCGAATTACCCGAACAGCCAGTTCTCTAGGCAACAGGTACTCACCGACCACAGAGATGTCGGACCTCGAGGAAACTATTCGCATGGCCCGGCAAGGTATTGATGCTCTCGCGCTGGACGACTCAGACCGAGCTGGGTGGTTGAACAACCTCGGAGTTCATCTAGGCGACAGATACTCATAGACTAGACCGATGGCCGATCTTGAGGAAGTCATTCATGTGACACGGAAGCCATCGCTGCCGGCTCACTAGATCATCCGGACCGGGCTGGACGGCTGAACAACCTCGAACTCCATCTAGGCAACAGATACTCACGGACTGGAGCGATAGCAGACCTCTGCGTACCAATTCAAGAAGCTTACTCTGTATTCGACTGATGATAGTCCGTACACTCTCGCTCCCATCATCGGGTGGAGCGCAATCGAAATCTTTCTGTGGACTGCTTCAGCTTGCTTGCCAACATTCAAGCATGCCTTCGATTTCCTTGCGCGCCATCTTGGCTGTTCTACTCTTATTAAGAGACGGTTCTGTCCCCCGACAATCCCTCACATTTCAGAAACGGGTCCGAGGATAGAATCATTTCACATAGCTCTGGGCTTCACCACGGGAATATCGAAGATGGGGTATCACTTGGTAATCTCCAGTTCATGGTAGCAGCGCCTAGTTTGTTCCTATAAGTAGCGGTATGACATTTGATCAGTCGTGACATCGACTGGCCTTTGTCTGGATTGGTCAACTGAACCCATTTCCTATTTCCTATTCCCGATTCTTCTTTATATCATGCCTAGCTTTAAAGTATTGATGAGTGGGAGGGTAAGGCTCGTGAGCCCCATCGCGTAACCACTGACAGGATCGTGAAGTTAAGGGTCACAGGCCAGCTCTACGCATCAGGAATTATGATCTTGAGCATGAGGGCAAGAAAACCATTTATTATCCAAACTGACGTTGAGATCTATTCACTCTACTCTGGTGCGGCCTTGATGGTAACACTGACCGGGGCGGGAGCTTGAATTGGTCCGTTATCGTCCTCGTCGTCGCTGTCGTCCTCAGTTACATATGTACAGGGGTCCATCAGTCAAGCCATAGATTTTTTCTGCCGGCAGAATTTTTCCAACGTTTGTGTGAGTGATTGCACGTATTGCTCTTACCGTATTGTCTCTACCGTAATGGCATGACCGTATCTTACGCTAGGCGCCAAGTCCAAAGAGCATAGAGCATAATTGAACTAGTGAATAGAACTGAACCAAAGAGATAGGCGATACGCTGGCGTCTGGTACATAGCTAGCGAGGCTCAGACAGGGGCGCCCACATCCGCAGGCAGGTGCCAACTGGCAAGAATTGGATGAACGAAGAGTGGTTGAAGCCAACTAAGGTGTTCGAGTTGACCGAGTTTTTACGGTACTTTGAGTAAGGGCATCTAATTTGACTAAGAGCAGGGACCTCTTTTTGACTAAAAGCACATATCTCTTTTTTTTTTTTACTACTCCGTAAGGACAAGGTTATTTGACTAAGAGCAGGGGTCTCTTGACTAAAAGTAAAGACCTCTTTTTGACTACTGCAAAAAGCATCTCTTTGACTAAGAGCAGGGAGATGCCTAAAGCAGGGAATATCCATGTACTGTAATATTTATCCAAAAGTATCCCCGAAATAAAGAACGTCCACAAACGGCCTCTGTGAGAACCGCCATATATAGCTCACTTTTCGAGTAAAGCGTCTGAGCACTGACCTTTTTGGCTCCGTAATACTACTTAAAGGGTCTGATTAAAAAGTGCCCCCCATTTAAGTAGAAAGTGCCCCCTTGTGGCTGAACTGTGGCTAACGACTCCGATTCCGCTTTACGTACCTAAATATCGTGTGATGTAGAGAACGCGACCTAGCTGTATGTCCAACCCATGTTTATGCATCACTCATCACTATCATAACCTCCTGATTTAGTGTTTTCATAAGATATCGCCATTGAAGCTATTAAATATTGCTATCGGCTATCACTAAAATCATCCTGCCTTAAGGCACCTTCCATACTGCTGATCAATAGAGTCATCCGGTCTAGCTGTTGACTACCCGTTGGCATTGTGGGGCTTGCAAGCATGCCAACCTCTCCGAGGTTGGTCACAAAAACCTGGTCCAGTCACATTAATGTGGTCCACCTCTTTTCGTTCGACCTCCACCGACCACACCGCAAAAACACACCTTATTTACTAAATTTCAGGTAGACCTTCATCAACGTCAAGATGCTCCGCGTACGCCGTGATTCTAGGCAATCTCCGCCTGCCAAGAACGCTGCGGACAAAAGAAAGGCCGAAATCCGCGCCAACATACTCGCTGCGGTCCACCCCAATGTGCGGTATCATACACGGAGGCATACGAAGGCTATGAGCACGCCGCCTTCTCACCGCAAGCTTATGGAGGCCAATGGCACTTCCAAGGGCACTGTACAGCGTATTCTTGCTACCAGTTCCTCTTCATATGTTCCACCGGGCCCACGAGGCCGGCCGGCGACTCTGACGCCTAGCGAAGATGCGGCTGTGGCAGCATACGTTGTGTGGATGGAGAAATCCGGCTTTCCAGCAGAGAAGTCACAAGTTGAAGAAGCTGCTTTGGGTTTCCTGACTGCTAGGAACATCCCCAACGCCAAGATCGGCAGAATGTGGTATCCCCGGTTCCGTGAGCGTCATCCTGAGCTGCGGAAGTCGTTCCTGAAGGCTGTGGACCGAGCACGCAAGTCGTTCGAAGCATCTGATATTGAGGACATCACCAAGTTCTTCTCTGGCCTCCAGGATATCATATATCAGTACAGGATCGGTCCCTCAGAGTGCTGGAATGAAGATGAGTGCGGTCTTCGAATTGGGTGCCTTCGAGAACGTATCCAGGTCCTCGTCGTACGCACCACACGATCCCAACGCCCAGAAGTCAGTGATCCGGCAAATCGAGAGTCCTGTACCCAGGTTGGAGCCGCAAATGCTATTGGAGATACAATTCCTCCCTGGCTGATCTTCAAGGCGCCTCCTACAACAGATTGGTCTGATATTGACGATATCCCAGGCATGAGGGTTGCACAGTCAGAGACCGGCTTCAGCAACCAACAAATCACATTGGAATGGCTTCATGACTTCAATGCTTATTCCTGGAGAGCCTCTGCGAAGGTCAAGCAAAGAGAGATCTCTTTCCAGGACTGGTTTGGCTGTGATGAGTGGCTCCGTGATCCCTTGAACTTGGACTTCCGTCACACAGCCCCCCCAGTGGTCCATGAAGAGGAAGAGAAGATTTATCGCCTTCTAGTCATTGACGGTTTCTCAGGGCATCTATCCTTTGAGTGCATCAACTACTGCATCCAATTTGATATCGTCATCTGCATCCTGCCTTCACATTCAACACACCTCACGCAGCCACTAGATGTGGGAGTTTTTCAGTTTCTAAAGAACGCACATCAGAAGGAACTTCGCAAATCTATCCGGGAAGGAAACCTAGCCTTTAACCGCAAGCAATTCGCAACAGCATTCTCAGAGATCTACAAAGCTGGCTTCTCTACCCACCACATTATGTCAGGGTTCGAAAAATCCGGTATCTGGCCGCCTAATGCAACGCCTGTGATCAACCGCATCCTCGATAAGCAGCGGCAACAGCGGAAGGCGATACATCCCTCTATTCAGAAGCATCTGCCTCTCGATTCTCGCTTCCAAGATGCCCAGGATCAGATCAACCGGCTCTATGAGAGATACCACGCCGTGATGAGCTCACCTACTCTAGAAGCCGTCAGCAACATCAGCAAAGTTCTCTCTGAGGCGGCCCTTATGCATAGAGAGCGTGAGTCTTTCTCAGTTAACCGGCTTCAGCGGCTTGAGAAATGGGGCAAGAGAAGGAAATCCGGCCAACGCGTGAGACCTGCTGGTGACTTCATCACTAGTGTCAGCTTTCCTGATATACGGGCTCAACACCAAGCATCCCTAGCCGCAGCAGAAGTCAAGGAACAGCGCTCGCAACTGCGATTTACTCGATCTCTTATTATCCAGCAGATTAACGATCTCAAGCGTCAGTGGAGAGAGGCAAGAGTAGCACGAGATGTTCCTCATCTTCCCCGGCTAACCTTCAACATGTGGCTCACAGAGAACAACTACACCGACCAATATAACGCCCTCGAAGCACAGAGAAAGGAGCATAACGATACCCTTAAGCAAGAGACCCAAATCCCGTTTTCTCAAGCCCAAGAAGAAGCCCGCCGCGCCTACAGACCGACCCTAGCAATGAACCCCAACGCCTGGCCTCCAAGTGACGAAGTGATCCAGTTCACAGGCATCACAACCTTTGAAGATGATGACGATGACGATATCGAGCTCATAGGGCTCCAAGACCAGCAGGAGGAGGATATTCCTGACCTAGCAACCCCCCCAGGGTTAACCTCATCGCCGCCGATGTCACCAGCTGACCTGCCCTCGAGTCAACACCATGATTTCGCAACAACGCTGCCGTCGCCGGCTCCAATTCGAAGGCAAACCCGTTATCAAGGCATCGTGAGGATATTACGAGAGCCACGGGGTTAATAGGGCACCTAATGCGGCCACAAGGAACACATAGTCAACAGGGTTATAAGCAACAGCCGCAGCGAGACCCTCGCAGCAGGCAGCCCAATTGAGCCCACAAATGCAATTTCCGCTATTTTCATATACATCATCAATTTCTGCTATTCCGTAGCTTTCCAACGAGCCCGCTTACGGCCCTAGTCTTCAATAAATGGAGATGTCATGCCGACTGAAACTCCGTGAACAGAAAATGGGTCATTTCACAGCTTGAAGGTCACTAATGTGGGTGGACCACATTAATGTGACTGGACCAGGTTTTTGTGACCAACCTCGGAGAGGTTGGCATGCTTGCAAGCCCCACAATGCCAACGGGTAAAGACTTCCATGCAAGACTGCTGTTGCGATACCCAAGGTGTGCCGAGCTCGAGAACTAGATCCTCGCCGTCAGCCTCGTCAATCTCGTCAGCTTCGCCCTCAATCATATCCTCGTCCGTAATAGCATCATCATCAACGTCCTCTAGCCTAGAGAAGGCACGTTGATAAGCACGCTGCATCTTCGTCCCTGCGTCGTATGTATCCCCCCCTTGCAGCCGCGATCAAGAGGTTCAAAAGACGATTCTAATCGTCCCTTTTCTCGCGATAGATATATTCGTCATTGCCTTTAAGCTGGTTAAAAAGCCACTGGATTGGGGTCCGGCCGGCTAGTTCCTCCCGGCTGTGTTGGCGTAGTAGGTTATTAAGATCGTGCCAGGTGACATCTTCTCCGTCTCCCTGTGGACCGACTTCCCGCCCCTCGACGACTTCTGGGCCGACCAGTACGGCCTCCACCTCCCCCGGCCCATCGACGGCCCCGAGCTCATGCGCCACGACAACGTCAGCGATAACGTCAGCCTGATCGAGGGCGTCTTCCTCTTCTTGAGAGGACAGGCTATAGAGGCATTCTGTGGAGGGCGGTCACTCAGCTTCCGCTTGCCGAAACCGTCCCCCTGGGCAGAGGCATCTGGCGCCAAGATGCGCAGGTTCGGCTGGTTCGTCGAGGACGGCATGGTTGACATTGTCAACATCTCGGTGAGGCACAGAGTCATCGAGGGTAGTCTTGACGTGCAAGACGCAAACGGGGACCATGAGTAAAGATGGAGAGCATCATGACTGTCATTTATTATTCATCATCGTCATCTGGTATTGTGGCACCTGGTCATTCGTGGTGCCTATCAGTCGTCATCCCAAATCATCCCTCGGGTGCATCATGCTCCGTCTGGACGGCCAGGCCGCTGAGGTCGTATGCTCCGTTCCCGCCGACGGCCAGGTCCCAGTCGCCAAAGTCGGTGTGCTCGTAGACGTCGGTCGCATAGTTGCCCATCATCGGGCTGACCTTGTCGTTGAGGGGCTCGTTGAGGTTGACGGCCAGCGCGTGCTCCAGGCCGCGCAGGATGGCCCCCTCTAGCCGGTTCACCGCGTACTGCATGGGCTCGTGGCTCTTGCTCATCATCCGCAGGTTCCACAGGTATGAGTTAAGCGTCTCCTGCCAAAAGTGCCGCTCCTGTGACGACAACGACGTGACGAGCAGCAGGGTGGTAAAGGATCCCAGCAGGGAGAAGAGGTAGGGTGAGGTAAAGTACCAAAAGGCCTCGAGATGATCCGGGCGAAGGCTGGTAACGAAGCTGATGGCGCTCTGGGCCGTCTGCAGGGCAATCTGGCGGATATCAGACAGGACGCGGTCGTCGGTGCAGCGCGGGGGCAGGGCGGTGGATCGAATGAGGCGGCGGAGCAGCGTCATGGCGACGCCGTAGTAGGAGAAGTGCAGATAGCCGTGGAAGCACAGCTTGCGCTGGTAGATGATGTTCATCTGGAGCGTGGGCGGGATGCTGTGGTACCAGGTGGTCAGCATGTCGAAGAGTGGCCGGGCCTTTTCGAATAGGATGACCGTATCCTGCTCGCGGCACGTCCGCGCCGTGTAAAAGGATGAATAGACGACGGAAAGAATCTTTGTTAGCCGCACCATCTGTATAAACTGCGTCATGCCCGTAGCGGCGATGGACCTGCCGTCGTCGTCCGGGCCGGGCCCCGGCGTCACCTCCGAGTCGTCCGTGTCGTAGTCGGTGAAGTCGGCCTCCGAGTCGTCCGTGTCGTAGTCAGTGAAGTCGGCCGGCGTCAGGTCCTTGACGGCCCAGTCGTCGTTGTGGATGTGGACCGGCCGCCCGTACGCCAGCGCCGTCCAGCGGTCCTGCATGAAGAGGGCCCAGCTGAGGCGCTTGCGGACGTTGCGCTCCCACTGCGGGATGGTCCAGTTAGTGGCGTCGAGGTGAAGCCCGAGGCACTGGCCGATGGCGAGCGCCTGGCAGGTGAGGCCCCATTGGAACGTGTGGTCCGGGTTGAGGGGATCCTCGGGCTGGCACTGCAGGAGGAGGAGGGCCGCCTGGATCGAACAGAGCTTGGGGCGGTGATATGACCAGGGCAGGGCCGTCTGGAGTAGTTTGCGAAGATGAGTTGCGACTGGGGGTGAGCGGATGGACAGCTCCGGATCGTAGGTCCACCAGCGGGTGGCAGATAGGTAGACAGCAGCCAGAAGAGCTGGGGGGATGTTCCGATAGGACTGGCTATATATGAGGGTAAAGGCGTCCTTAGAAACGATCGGGTAGCATGGGTGGACGTGACGCCAGAACAGCTCGACCAGGCTGGGCCCGTGAGGATGAACGCAGCCCTCAATGGAATCCACCAGCGAGTGGGTCGGATCCGGCTCGACGGCCTTTTCGTCGGCGGCCAGGTGAAAGGTCACGGGATACTCCTGGCCTCCGTCGTCCTCAAGCACGCGGCGGATGGCGTGCGTCTCGAGGCTGAACTCGTGGGAGCGAATGTCGTAGGGCCGATGGCGCATCAGGATGGGCTCCATGTCGCTGCCCAGGCCGTACAGCTCGGCGAAGCGCGACAGCGAGCAGCCCAGCGTCCGGTCCAGCGGGCCCGGCTCCACGAGCTCCGGCACGATGACCGACGACGGCGCGTGGTGGTGCTGCCCGGTGCTGTCGCCAGAGGCCCGAGTCTCGGCGGGCGACAGGAATGACTGCACCGACTGCGTCTCCGACAAGAGCGTCTGCGTCTCCGAGACCAGCGAGGCCAGCGATCCCAGCGGCCGCGCCTCGTCCCGCGACTCCTTGCGCCCGCGGCCTAGGCTCAGGCTCCGGCTCGAGCTGGGGCCCTGGCGATGGTGGTCGAGCCCGATGCCAATGCCGACGCCGCCCGGTCCGCCGACGCTCGGCCCCGGCCCCGGAAGGTCGTCCAACCCACTGCCGGGCCCTCCTCTTTCATCACCGCTGTACGCGCCGCTGCTGCTCGCGCCCGTCGTGGCCTGGCGCTCCGGCGGGTCGTGCTGGAAGGTGCAGGCCGTGACCCGGAGCTGGCAGTGCACGCAGCCGCCGTCGCCGTCCTTGGTCACGCACCGCGTCTTGCGCTTGCGGCAGGCGTCGCAGGGCCGCAGGCTTCGGCGCTGGCGCTTGCGGGCGTTGTTCTGGTAGTCCTGGGGCGTGATGATTTCCATTCTGATTCTGGGCCGTTGGTGTCGCTGTCGCTGATGGGGAGCGCGAGGGACGGCCTAGCCATGTCCACCATCCAAGTGCAGCACCTGGGCGAAGAAGCAGCGTTTAAGGTGAGGCCGAATCGCCGCCCTTGGGCAGGTAGGTAAGGGTGAGTACGTCGGCAAGGTATGTGAGACTGTAAGTAGGTAAGGTAGGTAAGGTAGGTCGGCTAAGACAAGCCAGGCAGCTAAGACAGGTAGGTGTACGGATATGTAGTAGTCGTGTACGGAGTCAGTCCGGGGGTCAGAACTCAGCTCCCGGGGGAGGCAGCACGGCAGCACGGCAGCACGGCAGAAGTCGCAGAATCTCGACTCGTTCTCGCCAGGCCCTCCGGTTGGCTGTACTTTGTAGGTCAGAGCTTGGTGTTTTTTTTTTCTTTCGTCTCCCTTATTTCTCTGTCCGTTCTGGCTTGCCCTAGAACTGGGTCAAACTTGTTCTTGTACATCGTTTGGATATACAACGGTATGTCGACATGTGTGTTGTGCGTGTGTGCGGGCGTGTGGGGGGGGTTAATATGCGTCTCTCGTCTTGGAAAACCCGTTCTGCACCGCGCTTCGCAGAAACTCGCAGGCTCGCCAGCATCCAGTCTGATCCACAAGGACGGACAAGAACGACGGGGACTCCGAGTCTCGGGCCATTTAAGTCTCCTGACAAGGCGCTGGCGCCGGGCACGCGGTTGCTGATCGAGCAAGCCCCAAAAGTTGCTTGACCCTACCCTCCTTACTCCCCTCCCACCCCCGGGGAGTTTCAACACCCCCCCCCCCCCCCCCGGGGAGTTTCAACACCCCATCGGTCGGATCAAACTCTCTTTTCCGATGCGAGCCAGCCAGGGGGACCACCCTTTCTCATGAGATGAGCAATGGGGCACGCGTCATTTAGCCGGATGACGGAGGCTGATGGGCTTCGCCAGCCTCAACAGGCCCTTCGTTGCTTTCGGGGCAGCGACGGTGGAAACGGGGAAGGGACGGAACCAAGAAAACGGGTCGAGTCGTGTTCTGGTGCTGGTGCTGGTGCTGGTGCCAGAGCTTGTTTTCGCTCTCGGTCTCTACGGAGGTTGACGCTTGAATTAATGTTAGCTTCGACCCACTGGCCAAGGGTGTGATGTTTGGTAGCATTTTCAGCGCAAGACACAACCAGTACAGCGCTTCAGAAGAAACTAATACTCCCTAAATAGCCAGGAAAATCATAATAAATGATAAAAATATACAAAAAGTACAAAATATACTACAAAAATACTTGTATTATATTAATCACTTTAAAGCTCTAAATACTATTTTACTGTATTTTACATCTAGTGAACAATCCGATCTATAGGGTAGGTTTTCTCTCTGGCTACGTAGAGATATGCCCATGGTGACCAACCGGACCTCCTTGCCTGACCCAGCAAAAAGAGCCGTGCCCACGGTCGCTTTCATGGGGATGAAGCATTCAGAAGACACAAGTTAAAAGGGGCGTGGATTGATATTGAGTCAGGTGGCACTGTTCCGTTGGCATTCCTGGAGAGCCCGATGCGGGGAAGCAGGCACTGGAGCTGCCACAACTGTCATCGACGCCCTCCCTACATACAGGGGATAGTTTTATTGGGGTTGCCTCACGTGATGACCACACTGCAGAATAGGCTCCCCCGCCTTGGAGGGCTCACTGAGGGGTTCTTCTCCTCCTGCAACTGCCTCACGGGAGTCAATTGCTCGCCTCTGCAAGTAGCTCGTCATCTCTCACGCAGTCAAGACTCGATTTTCCCTCCCACCTTCCCTCTGTATATAGAACCACTGCAATATACAGACACTTTGCCTCCCTACAGGGGAGCGCGGACGGGGCTCTCTCTGACGCTACGGTTTAACCAATAAATAGTACGTAGTGGCCCGTACATGATGCATTTCGGATGCCGTTTGTGGCTTGCGGAAGGCCGGCACATCACCCTGGCGGAGCTTTCCGTGCAGGGGGGGTTAAAGTCTGTGTTTGCGCTACTGTCTTCTTCCCCAGCATTCTGCAGTTAGGCCGCTGAGTGCCGGCATGGTCCTGGGTCAGTGACCAACTGTGGCGCGAAGACAGTGTTTCTAGCACCGACGAGAATCCTCGGCCATCAACTTTGGTTATGTGCCGTTGCCGTCGTCTCTATGCCATCGTGCCGGCCCGACCTTAGCATCAGGTAACAGGGCTGAGATGGTATGCTACTTGGCAAAAAGGCTGCTCACGGAGACAGCCGTCTCCACGAACATAACTAGGTAAGCTTGACGCGAAATGTCCACGACCCCATGACTGTTATGTTCTGTTTAAAGATACCTTAATTTGTATGTGGAAATGCCTGGTAAATAGGTACTTGACATCTCTACCGACCAGGACCAAGTTGGTCCACCCTGAATTACAGGGCATTTTGAGGACCAGGCCAGGACCCCCTACCAGTCAGTCCATACCCCTGCTTCCATTTAGTAGTAGTAGTAGATTTATTACGCCCGAGAGAACGGATCTCATAGGGCCATGGAATACGCTATGCTATTTACATTTCTGCCACCTTCAACCCTGACCACAAGTAAAGCCCCACTTTCTCTCCCTGGATCGCTTTCGTTTGGCCTCGCTTGACTCTCTCTGACAGGCCTGCTTGAAGGCCAATTTCTCCAAGTGTTCAGCATCCTATCTTCAGCAGCTGAAGCGTGGTCTGTCAAAATGAGGCTGTGTTGTGTTAGTATTTTCTAGTTCTGGTTGTTAGTATGTTCAATTGTCCTCCCTTGGCCCTAGTCTTCCTGTCTCCATCGCGAATTTGATCGTTGCTCGCACCGCCCGTAGGTTAGGTGACCATCTCGGTCCGTCCAACGCCGACTTTCCTCCCAGAAAGAATGAGAGGTTTCCCATCTCGCTTTGTCCGATTCGCCGCATGCCTTCGCGTTGTGCATCCCACTTGTTGCAGCGAAAGAGAAAATGTTCCATCGTCTCGGTTGCCCGTCCGCAGTCACACAAGTCTGATTCCACCACGCCGATCCTCGACAGGTAGCTGTTGATCCTCGCCATTCCCGTGCGTAACTGTGAAAGCGTGTCTGCTTCGCGCCTCTTCAGTCCGTCGTATAGCACCTTTGTGTGTTTTCCTGGTAGCGCTTTGTCCACCCTCTTGGAGAAGCCGCCCACTCTGTCCGGTAGCGCCTGGTGCTGTTGTAGCTGTGCTCTCGCCAGTCTTGTCCGCGTCGACCGAGCTTGGTATGGCGGCGTCTCTGCCGTACGTCCTGCTTCGGTTGCTCTCTGCGCTTGTCTCTTCGCCTTGGGTCCCAAGGGGAACGCGTCGTCCCGGGACGGTACCCAGATCATTTTAACACTGTTGTTGCCTTTTCCCAGCCGTCGGATGTGGTTGTAGATTTCCCGGATGGCGCACTGTCCCGATTGTTGTCGCGGTCGCGCGATCGCCTTCAGAGCTGACTGGCCGCTTGATAGTATGGTAAGTCTTCGGTCCCGTAGTCCGTCAGGCATGCATCGCAATGCCATCGCTATCGCCCCCAACTCGGCCGTGTAGGGGTTCTGGTCGTCTCGAGAGCCGAGGGTGACCGAGTACCTGGCCACGACTCTGTTCGCTTGCCCTGCTGCTCTGTGGCTAACGATGCCTCCCATGCCCACCAATCCTCCTTTGTCCGAAGCGCTGGTCGCGATGGTGACCAATTCAGCCCTCTTTCTTGGTGGAAGGAGCACGAAATGGAGTATCCGAACCTCTCTCGAATGGCTTCTGACTTGCTGTCCATCCCTACAATGTCAGCAGAGACTGAAAGGTCGTTTAGTAGCGCAGGAAAGATGTTATCGCCTTTACGAACTCGCCTTGATCGACACACTATTGGGATGGCGCAGAGTATGCGGTCATGGAGCAGGGAGGGTATTGTCCTACCCTCGTGGTAGTGGTGAGTGGGATCGGGGTTAAGACGTGAAGATCGGAGATATCCGTTGGTCGGAAACAACCAACTGCAATCCAACTGAGAGCAGCCTCTTCCAACTTCAATCCAACTGAAATATACTTGGCCGCATGTCAATCCAACTGCGAGGAGGTACCAGTTGAGTTGAATTGGTTGATTACGCACTCTGTAGAGCCCCCAGATGCCGATAGCAACGCGAAGCCAATCCACCATCAATCATCAGAGATTGCTACTGCTCAATCTCAATCGGGTGTTGGCATAGAACAGCAGCTCGAATATGTTAACGCGAAGCCGATCTACTATCATGAACCACCAGAGCCCCCATATGCAGATAACAACACGAAGCTGATCCACGATCATCAACCACCAGAGATGCCTACTGTACAGCAATCTCAATCGGATGTTGAAAATGTCAATGTCTGTAGCTTTAGAGACTTATTTTGATGAGTGTCTGTAACTGCAAAGTAACTACCATTATATTCGCTACATCCAATTACTTCCTTCTCACTGTAAATACATACGGCTTTCGGAGATTTTTTAGTACTCAGACCCACACCCCTCCACATCAACGTCTGCCCAACTTCTTCACCCGGAAAAAGTAGTACAAGACAATCGCCATCATGATGTTGAACCAGATGTAAGCCCAGAAGATCCCGTAGTTGCGCCATCGATCACTCCAGTAGATCTGGAAAGCTGCAAGGTATTGGTCGGCGGTCCTAACTGAGCAATACCGGCATAGTTCCCTGGCGTTGGGGTTCTGCAGCGTTCCGGGGGCTTCTTGGAGGAATGGTTCGAGATATTCACCGCAAGTTGAACCGCTGGGTGGGTTGAATTCTGACGTCTCTTTCACCGAACAAGTGATCTGTCGACCATGAAGCGCCGTCGATACGATGCCACCGATCCAGTACGTGAAGGGCGAAACGCGGTACATAAAAATCCAGAATCCTGGAAGAGCAGTCGGAGTCTGGAGTACACCACTGAAAATAGAGCTCATCAGAGAAAGCAGTATGACGATACTGGCTGCCGTCTGCGCATCCGGCATAGCGGCAATAGTCATATGCGCAAAGGAACTGGCGTAGATAAAGAGATGAATGACAAAAAGAAGGATCAGCACCTGCCGGGCAGAGCTTTGGATGCCCATAACTGGGTAGTAGAAGCAGGCGTAAATGAGAACCGCAGTAATGATCTGATAGGGAATTTCCACGATGATATTAGCAATGATGAATGCCTTCCACGAGTAGGCCTTGCTTGGGCGTTCTCTGACTTCGTATAGCGATCGTTGCGTGATGAAGAGCGGTTGAATCTATAAATCATATTAGGACATCTCTTGAGCAGCACCAGTTTGTTAACACTTACCTGCTGTACAAGAGTTGAGAAGATTGTCGTTAGAAGGAACACAGCGAAGATGACCTCCTGCACTCCGGCCTGTGTGTCATTGGCGTTAAAGAACGAGAATCCAATGAATAAACCAGCCACGATACCTAGAATGAATTTGGCAAAGATGTAACTGGGCATCCTCCAATACTGCTGGAAAACTCGATAAGTAACTTCTTGAACTTGATACCTAAACGGCATCGCGAACTCGGCCTGGGAGGTGGGGTCGTCTTCTCCTGCCACCTTTTCAGTCTGGTTCTCGGCATGGATTCTATCAATCTCGGTTTCGAGGGCCGCATGTTCTTCACTTTCCTTCCAGACGGTGTGCCAATCTTTGCCCTCGCCGTTCGATCCGCTGTTGCCAATTTCCAGAAGATACTCGGCCGGGTTTTCTTCCTCGCCGCACTTTCGGGCTCCCTTCGACTCGAAATAGTCTAGCATGGTGTGCGAGTTGTCTCCGATATTTCCAAAGTATACAGTCTTGCCACCTTTGGCCAGGAAGAGTAGACGATCGAATTCCTGAAAGAGAATCGCACTTGGCTGATGGACGGTACACAGCACAGCCTGTCCAGAGTTGGCCAGCTTTCGTAGGAACGAGCAGATGGCCCAAGAACTCTGTGAATCAAGACCACTGGTGGGTTCATCGAGGAAAAGAAGCAGCTTTGGCTTTGCGGCCAGTTCAACTCCAATAGTCAGGAGTTTTCTCTGCTCGACATTGAGACCCTCGCCTGGAACACCGACGACGGCGTTTGCGTACTCCTCCATGTTGAGCATTTTGATGACCTCTTCGACGAACTTGTGCTTTTCTTTCTTGCTGACGGACTTCGGTTGCCTTAGCATTGCGCTAAATTGTAGACTCTCGCGGACAGTGGCAGTTTCGAGGTGCAAGTCTGAAAAGATGTCAGAAAATGTCATAACCCCAGCTCATCTTACTTACCTTGCTGTTGCACGTAGCCCGTCTTGCGCTGAAAGCTAGCATCAAAAGGCTTGCCATTCACAAGCATATCACCAGTGACGACACCCATGCTCACGCGTTGCGCGAGCACATCCAACAATGTTGTCTTTCCAGCACCACTGACGCCCATCAGCGCAGTTAACGTACCTGGCTTGACCCAACCAGAGACGTGATCCAGAAGCTGTCTTTGCTCTTTCTTGATCTCAATGTCATATATAACATTGCGCCAGGTAAAGATATCCTTCTGAGGCTCGATTGCATTGACGCCTTCACCAGTGGCGCTCCCCCTGCTGGTTGAATCCACTGGCGTCTCTTCATCCCTTGGAGATTGCTTTTGACCGGTGCGCAAATGAGCCGGCACACCACCCCTTCGGAAGACAAGAGTCTCGGCAGTGCTGCTTGTTGAGGAATTGACCTCGATAGCGACAAAGTAGATAGCCATAAAACCGATAAGAAAAGCCCAAAGAATACCAAAGTTCCTCCAGACATTAGAGTAGTAGTACTCATATTGTTCGGCAATAAAGGCATCTCCGCTTACATAATCCTGACCAGCAACAGCGCCAGTAGCAGCGCAAATCCACGAGTTTCCGATAAGAGGCGTATAAGGCGGGATGATACTAGAGCAGATAAATTGACGACCGTGGAATTCATTGGCGACAAGAATCTCGAAAGCATAATATATTGGGTTGATCCACCGAATCCAGGAGAACCAAACCTTCATTTCCGGAGCAGAAATGGTGAATCCGAGATAGACAACGAGGGCAAGAACTATGACCCCCGCCAAGGTCATAGCCTGAGAGACCGTCTTCGTGATAGCTGCCATCGTGCGGAAGACGGCGCTCATGATAAACATAGACATATAGGTAATCAGGAAGTATAGGAAGAAATTGGCTGGCTCTCGTCGCAATCCAGCCATGAAGTAGAGCACAATGTTGACGACAGACGCGGTAGCAAATTTGATCGGTATGTCAGCCACAATGCCAGCGGCAGCCTCACAAGCAGGATGGTAAAAAGCAAATGAAGCATGTTTCTCCACGATCGGTCGCTGGCCGTAAAGACTGCTGATTTCCGAAATGGCTGTTAATGCATTAAGAAGAACAGCCAGGAATAAAACAGAGCCTTTAGCATAGAATCCAACAGTCGCATCAGGCGTTCCATAGAAGATAGATCCAATAATGAGAGCCATGACGAGCAGCACGAAACATTGTGTTCCAGTTGCCGAGAGGTCATTCCAGATGCGTTGATAGGCCCTCTTGGTGCAGAGCTGGACCTGCATCAGGACGCTGAGAGTGTATGGGGATTTTGGTCGAGCGTGTTTGGACTGCTGCCTATTTTTGACCTCTCGAAGTTGGGCGATACTCTCTCCCTGGCGTTCGACCATGTACTCAACCTCGTACGCCTCGATATCCTGCTTCAACGCGCGGTACTCGGGCGACTCACGCCAATATTTCTCAAAGTCATCTGGAGTTCGCGGGACCTTGTTTTCCATTTCAGGTTGTGCCTTTCTCTCTGTCGGGTTGGTGACCGATGTGAGAAAGTCGCCAGTGGTTTGACGAGGGGGACAATACCAGCCTTGTCTCTCGAAAAAGCCCCTGGCTTGCTCTGCTGGGCCAAAGTAGATCTGCCGGCCCTCGTAAAGCACGATGGTCTTGTCGAAGAGATCATAAATGGCTTGACTGGCTTGGTAGATTGCCACAGGACTGGCATGCCCAGCCATGTCGGCAGCCATTCTCAATGCAGAGACGAACTTGAGGGCAGTAGCGGAGTCGAGACCACGGGTGCTATTATCCCAAGAAGAGAAAGGCGAACCGGAGAGGATCATCTCAGTGAGAGACACTCGCTTTCTCTCTCCGCCAGAGATGCCGCGAATGAAGTCATTTCCCACCTTGGTGTTATAGGTATGACTGAGACCGAACGCAGCCATGACAACCTTGGCGACATACTGAACAAAGTCCTTTCGGCTCATGTTATTGATTCGGCGAGACGGCGTTCGAACCGAGGCCGCAAACTCCAGGGTCTGACCTACTGTAAGGTGAGGGAAGTGTCGGTCAACCTGCGCGAGTAAGTTAGCATAGCTCAAAAACAAAGGCCAATTTTATTACCTCCTGATTGAAAATGGCCTCGCCCTTGAACTCCTTATTCATGAGCTTCTGGGGAATTCCATCATAGTGAATGGCAGATTTCGCGTCCACCTTCAATCCGTGGAGCTCACCGCAAAGCGACTTTAGAAGGGTGCTGCAACCCGACCCAGGTCTACCCAGGACAATCAAGAGCTGACCACTTCGAAGGAGACCATCAAAGTTTCTCAAAATATGCTTGTGCTCCTTCTTTCCGAAGCTGAAAAATTCGCCGAATCGTAGAGGAGCGAGCAGCACCGATGCAACCGTCTCTTGGACCTGGACAGCAGCTCCCGTGCCCGTGACATTGAGATCCTTGAACGCCACGCCAGTCTGCTTAGCCGTGATGTTCTGCTCGCGAAGGGTCTTGACGAAATTCTGGAGCCATTTCTCCAAGCTGAATCCATCGCTTTGCGGGTCCAAAGCCGGGGAGTCTTCATCATAAGTAATGAGCGTGTGGACGCGAGACGGGCCTTCACCGGCGGTGGTGATGGAATGGCGACGGGAAAGCGCCGTCGCAATTCGAAAAATCTCATTTCTGTCGTTGTCCTCAATCACGGGCCTAGTTTCTGTCCGGTGAAATCCTGGGCGTGCCTTTGAGATGGGTGTCTCAGAACCGGGGCTTCGGGAATTGCTTCCTCCATGCTTGTAATTGGAGCACCCTTCAGCACTATGAGATGATGCATCGTCGGGGTCGTTCAGAATCTCTTCAGAGTGCCTAACATTGACTTGTGAGGTCGCTAGGCTGATCTCATCATCGTCCGCTCGATATGAAGCCATCTTGAAGCGAATTGGAGGCAATTAACGATCTAAAATGCTATTGCATCAAGAAGCAATCCTGAAAAGAGTATGCTTATGAGGATTGGATTGCCATCGAATCGGGGGACACATGACAAATATCAGTAACAACGGGCTCTCCTCAATTCGGACGTAACAAGCCTAGTACAAACTTTCACGCAGGTAAACAAAGCCATGCATATTCGGTTTTCGGCGAGCTTCCACTGGGGATATCCGTGTCTCTGCATCTCCTCCAGCAACTATACCGAAATCATGGCTTAGGCGTCAAATTAAAAAAAAAGGCCAACGCGTGGAACAAATGGTCACCGTGCACACATGTCAGCCATTCGCAAAGCGCATCTTTGGACGCCTCGGTACTCGGCATGCCTGGCATCGTCTCTAATTCGCTGCCAAGCGACGACATGAGAAGCTGCTCAAAGTCAAAGGGAGGGCCGTCAAAACATTAAATGACATGATGGCGGCGACTCCCCGCATGCAGCCGGTCAGCACCGAAAAGCTTATGCTGGCGACGGGTTACAGTTGTCACTTTCGTCTTCACGATAAGGGTCTGAGAGAAAAATCTTCCGGACCTTTTTCCGCTCTCGGGGATTCTTGGGGATGGAAACGGGAGAGAAAAGTTTGATGAGAGTGAACACGACACCAAGTAGCGTTGGAGTTTCAAGGGTAGACGCCGGGCGAGGACCAACAATAATGCCACTCAGAAGGTGTGCTGTGTCACGAGAAATCGAGGAATATATCTGTTTAGGAAGAATTTCGTTGTTACGGTCCGCTAGTGGTCTCCCCCAAGGAGTATGATGATGAGGGGGAAGGAGGGTCATACGGTCTTGAGCAGGCAAAATGCCACAAGCCACATTACAAACAATACGAAGTCAAACGGGAAGCTCAAGAAAAGAGTATCAAAGGGCGGGCAAAGAAAGAAGGAGTACACAATGGCGATGCCTGCGATGACCATGGTGTAGATGATCCGTCCATCGGCGCTCGCCCCGGCGAGGGCAATTACAGCGCAGGCAAGTTCCCCAAGATGGCCTGCCATAAACTTTGCAGTATCCAGCAGTTAGAATGGGCCGCCATATAACCGCCACATGCTTGTAACCACCACAGATCTCTACTTGGCGCGAGCAAGCGAGGTGTGGGGAATTATGATTCCACAATGCAGATTCATGGCGTATTTAGTGGATAGTGTCCTCCCGGCTGAAACTTCAAGGCCCGGATCGTTTGACGTTCGGCACCAGCCACCAACAGATGACATCTGGTGACAATAAATAGAAGAGACATGTGAATGGCGTGATGTT
Source organism: Dactylonectria estremocensis (assembly GCA_020744375.1). Lineage (NCBI taxonomy): Eukaryota > Fungi > Ascomycota > Sordariomycetes > Hypocreales > Nectriaceae > Dactylonectria > Dactylonectria estremocensis. Next base: position 97,760 of record JAGMUU010000066.1, read on the forward strand.
GAACTGGATGGTTCGATGGTTTGTGCGCCCAAACTAACTTCGAGTCACCACATCTGTCCTGATTGCTCAACCAATGTCGGATTTTTCTACAAGTGACGACGTAGAGAAGCTTCTTCCATTGTGAACGTGCCACTCACAAATTGATAGAATCAATCAATAATGGGCCCATGCGAGCTTGCACAGGCAAAGGCATTGAATTGGTTGGAGTCGCAGTCCGTGTTGCTCTCCAAGCTTGTCACGACCATTTTGTGTTACTGTGATTTCAGATATAGGGCGCCGTTGACGGATTCATGACGCGACATCGTAGACCGAGCATGTGAATGTAGGATGCACGTTCTATGTCCCCAGTCATTGGTGGGGCATTGCCCACTAGTGTGAGTATATGGCACTATCGATACCCTCCGAGTCTCGCTCCCTTACCCTTTGAAGCTCGGGAGTGTTTGCGGCACCCCATAGCTTGGGCGCGGCCATCTTCTTGTCAGAGGGCTAGTTCTCCCATGGGTGAAATCCCCGAATACTCACAACCGGTGTAAGCCCCGGCGGCCTCGGCGCCGTCTTCGTCTTCGTCGACAAGGATACTCATGCAGTGGCACAGACTTTTTGATGTGTCACTCAGCCCGCCTGGCATCAGCCCGTCCATACTTCGGGGATCAGCTCGAAATGGGAATCGACGCAATGCCGTGGCCTTTATGTGGCAGGTATTTGCATTCAAGCCTCCCCCAACCTTCAGATTCCGGGCTAAGAAACGTAAACATGGATAGACAGAGTGGTCTGAAGGAACAAGGCTCCAGGATGACTTTGTAAATATTAGTCAAATCATTTTTTGGCCCAAAAGAGAATAATACAGGCTTCCTATCTCCTGAAGAAAGCAAGAGTGATGATATTCGATCATCAAAGCTTCCCCTCACGACGTCAACAAAGCTATTTACCAACTCAGGCTCGAAAAGCCTTGATCTCGGGTGTGCAACATGCATGAGCTGAGTCGTCTTCCCTGCCACACTTTTTTATGCCTCTGTCTGGAAAACCTTTACCTCGGGTCCTTCAATCTTCTTGACCTTGCGCCCCTCCCACCAGGACATTAGTCCTGCAAACATGCCGACGCCACAGCCTAGGCCGATGAAGGTACCGGTAGCCCACGTCTAGTTTACCCGAGCCAGTCAATTGCGTTGAAAAATAGGGGCGGATTACCATAACTGCGGTAACTCACAGGTCTGTCAAATCGATTGTAGCCCCACATGAAGTAACATAGGGCGACCTGGAGAAAGGTGTTCAAAACCATCATCCAGATAGGAAAGCCCAGTTCCCAGACGGGCGTTGGAGGGGCAGTCTCCCCGGTGAATGTGGCGGAGCGGACGATACCAGCACTCGTCGTCTCCGACGCTTCAGTCGAATCCTCAGTTGCCCAAGCTGGTGGGCGGAACCAGGACTTGTTCTGATCGGCAAGTTTCAGCATGGCCGGGCGATCCTTGCAATGAACAGCGCGAAAGAAGAGGTAAAGATCACGGAAGCGCCAAGGTGCTAGGCCGAAGGCTGTTACGCAGAATAAGGCATTGAGGATCTGGCTGTCGATTTCGAGCCATTTCTTGCGGGGCGAATTGTCGTCATCTGCGCTGGGATGGTTCATGGCCGGAGCAGCTTTGAGGAGTAGGAAGAATAGCATTGCCTAGGCACAGGTTAGAATATGCTTGGATTAGATAATTCTATGATGTTGGCGTGGATCATAATGAAAGACTGGGGACCATTCGGTGTGAGATACTGGTAACTTACATCCTCATGCCTATAGTCACGTTAGTAAGGTGCACTTGATAATATTGATAGAGATGGCATACAACAATGTTCAAACAATAGAGAGTAATAAAAAATCCAGCCGGCGTCCTAAAAAAAAACTTCCAAAAAGCTTTCAGGCCGTTGAGAATGGTTGGGCCCCATTTTTCCTTGACGTCACCCTTGTGTTTCTCATAAAGGCTGCGACGCCGCTGTCGCAGATGGCGATGCTCCTCGCGCAGATTCCAATGGGCATGCGGATGATGCTCACTCGACGACGCAGCAACTTCCCGGGTGGATTCATCTACATCGGTGAAGGGGACGGGCTCCTCGGCTGGCGTAGAATCAAAATTAGGCGTCGTCAATGTCGGCCGACGGGTGTTGGACCGGACCAGCGTTAATTCGCCGTCCGGATCGTGTATGTGACGGGACAAGAGCACGAACGAGGTCAAGTGCGACTTGGGCAAAATGATTGTTTACGAGGAGAGAAAGAGATTCCTAAGGAAAACTCTGACTTAAGCTATTTACACAAATGTTCATAAGTTAAATGAGACTATTCATAAAGTATGAAAGTCACATGATCGTTCCCTCACAGTGTACGGCAAAACGAACAGAACGACCCTGCGTGTTGAAGGCGATGTTTTCACCGCCAGACTTGGCATCACGAAGTTCGGTGAGATTGGGAGCTTGGGCGATGGCGGTGCCGGCAGCTTGCCACATTCCCAATTGAGGATTGGCGTTAATAAGGGGGATGAAGGCTCCTCTGACGCAACCGACGAAGCTATTATTAGGGCCAGACGACAGCGAAGATAGAGCTAGCTCTGCCATATGGATATTTGAATGAGATATTAATGCTATTGCTCATAGCTTGTTAGAGGAGAAATGACATCGTCTCATTTTATCTTTTCAGGCTTAGTGAAACTGCGATGATGGAGGGAGGATTCGCCACTGAATGCGTCTTCTGCAGATGTAACCTGAGTCTAAATTCTAAGAGGAGGAATAAATCTTAGAAAAAAAACCCGTTTTTTTTTAAATGAGATTTTTTTATCATACTCGACCGAAAAATAAAGAAAGAGAATCCGATATCACTTAACTTAAAGCTGATAATACTGAGAAAGACGGTGATAATAATAATTCTCGCGGCATAGAGAAGATGCTTCATCAGAGATAAAAATATACCGTCTTTCAGAGTGGCGTTTGCGAGGTGTTATTTCTGTTAATTGACTTCACTTCCGCAATCAATTCTCATTCTCGCCCTCTGGATGGCGCGCTTATCCCGGCTAGAGGTTGCAAATTCAATATTTCTAGACCTTTGATTCGTCTCTGGCGATGTGGGATTGCCTGTTTCAACTGTAATAGTCTGGCCAGGTGTAACGGTTGTGCTAGACCGCTGTACCAGGGGGCAAAAGATTGGTCAATAATCGCTGTGGTGGCAATCATCTGGGCACATTACTGCACTATTCCATCAACTGCCAATGGGCTCCATTTTTGCCAAGGCCAAAATACCCACTATTGTACCCACTTTTACTCGGTACCTTGAATCTTAGTGTATGATTCGATTATTCTAGTGGGCCTATAAGACCTGATTGGCTTTAATGTGCCCAGATGATTGCCACCACAGCGATTATTGACCAATCTTTTGCCCCCTGGTACAGCGGTCTAGCACAACCGTTACACCTGGCCAGACTATTACAGTTGAAACAGGCAATCCCACATCGCCAGAGACGAATCAAAGGTCTAGAAATATTGAATTTGCAACCTCTAGCCGGGATAAGCGCGCCATCCAGAGGGCGAGAATGAGAATTGATTGCGGAAGTGAAGTCAATTAACAGAAATAACACCTCGCAAACGCCACTCTGAAAGACGGTATATTTTTATCTCTGATGAAGCATCTTCTCTATGCCGCGAGAATTATTATTATCACCGTCTTTCTCAGTATTATCAGCTTTAAGTTAAGTGATATCGGATTCTCTTTCTTTATTTTTCGGTCGAGTATGATAAAAAAATCTCATTTAAAAAAAAACGGGTTTTTTTTCTAAGATTTATTCCTCCTCTTAGAATTTAGACTCAGGTTACATCTGCAGAAGACGCATTCAGTGGCGAATCCTCCCTCCATCATCGCAGTTTCACTAAGCCTGAAAAGATAAAATGAGACGATGTCATTTCTCCTCTAACAAGCTATGAGCAATAGCATTAATATCTCATTCAAATATCCATATGGCAGAGCTAGCTCTATCTTCGCTGTCGTCTGGCCCTAATAATAGCTTCGTCGGTTGCGTCAGAGGAGCCTTCATCCCCCTTATTAACGCCAATCCTCAATTGGGAATGTGGCAAGCTGCCGGCACCGCCATCGCCCAAGCTCCCAATCTCACCGAACTTCGTGATGCCAAGTCTGGCGGTGAAAACATCGCCTTCAACACGCAGGGTCGTTCTGTTCGTTTTGCCGTACACTGTGAGGGAACGATCATGTGACTTTCATACTTTATGAATAGTCTCATTTAACTTATGAACATTTGTGTAAATAGCTTAAGTCAGAGTTTTCCTTAGGAATCTCTTTCTCTCCTCGTAAACAATCATTTTGCCCAAGTCGCACTTGACCTCGTTCGTGCTCTTGTCCCGTCACACGCAGCTCGGTACGCAGCCTTAAGTGGCCCAAAGACTGATATATCAAGAGGCTGAAGAACATGGCTTATATGTGGTGGTAAATAGACCAATTGGATCTTGTTTTTAATATTGTCAAATATGAGAGTGAACTGTGATGTCTTGTCTTGTTCTGCCCCGTTTAACAGAGGGCTTGCAGCGGCCTTTATATACAGAGATGCCCTTATCATCATAGAAGCAGCAATAAGGTTTTCTTAAAACCGGATCTGAGGAGTCCGGGCCTTTGAGACCGGTTTGCTAGAGATCCGGGCCTTTGAGACCGGGCCGCAGTCTCAGCAGTTAACACTGGGCCATAGTCTCATCAATTGATAGATGTGACATGTACCTCTGACGTATCTGACAAATATAAACACGCATAAAATCAGGCGTTGCGTGTGACCCGTGGCTATTAAGAATAAGAAGCCGCTTTTCATTGATGTGAACGGCCTCTAGTAACTGGATTCCAGCTATCTAGTCCAGGATGCTATTTACATCAAAGATGAAGAAGAAAGAAAGAAGTTCCTAAGTGCCCCTGAGCTGTGGAACGATTTCCCATCCCTGGCGCGCACGAGCCAAGTACGTCTTGCGGCACAGCCGCAAGGATATGGGCCCTGGCCCGTGACAATTGAAGTTTTCCGTTTTTGAGCCTGGGCTCTTTTGGCTATTCAAGTCTAATTAGATCAGAGTTCTAGTGTAACGGTCGTGTCCACAAGCTAACCTGTACGTGGTATAGGGTAGCGAGAGGGTGGATTCCTAAGGGATAGACCAGGGTCTATGTTAGCAGAACGGTTAGGCGTTACACTTACTGAGCGTTGAGTGTTACGTTAGGTGATGGTCAATATACGATGCGGCGTAGCGAGCAGAGTAGATTGAGGTAACCAATTGTTATTGATAGCTGGGGAGCTGCACATAGAAGAGGTGCACTTCCCAGGTGACTATATACTATGTGGATCACTGGGTGTTGGACTGGATCACCGGTGATTCCTAGGGATCACTGGTGATCGAGGTGGGTCCCGCGGTGATCGTTCGGTGGACCCTTTGTTCCGTTCCGGAAAAGTGGGTCCCTACGTAGGGTCGCGGTTTTGGGCGACCCGAGCCGTAACATCTAGCCTTTAGAAGATGATGTTAATGCCTAACTGGTTAGAAAGTCCATTTCCTTAGGAAATCACTGCTGTTTTAAGTTTTTGCCTTTAAAGATAACTAATGGGTTAAGGCACTTTCCTATTCTAGAAATTGCCTTAATAATAGTGGTCTAATAACAGCTGCTTAAATGTTTCTTAATTAGTAATTGTAACGGTCTCAAGGTAGTGTATTGCAACTAGCTAGGCCACTCTACAGAGTATACCAAACTTAAGGAAAGAAGAAGAAAGAGAAAGAAGAAGAGAAGGAGAGTTGAGGGAGTTCCATCCATAAATATTGTGACGGGAGCGTCTGGAGTGCTGGACCCAGGGTGGGGTCGATACGTAGCTAGGACGCACGGGGCAGGCCGCAGGGACTATCAACGCGTCTACGTGTCTACGCGCCTGCCCGCTTTCTCTCTTTCCTCTTCATCGTAGTATTCTCGCAATACAGTGGCATTACCTCTTGAGTTGATCTCATCCGGCCCGTGACAAATATACTCGTCATGGTGGCTTAAAGTCAAAACGTGGGCCACGAAAGGCCGAGGGTTTCCGAGGCCACCTACGGGCACAGCCCGTTACAGTAATTATAGGCTCTAACTAGCTAATAATAAGCCTATTAATTCTGAGCCCTTAGAGGATCCTAGTTATTATAGCTTAAGTTAGAATTAAGCAGCTATAACTATTACAAGCTAAGTTTGGATGTCACGGCCCGGGTTGGGACCTGTCACGGGCCAGATGAGATCAACTCAAGAGGTAATGCCACTGTATTGCGAGAATACTACGATGGAGAGGAAAGAGAGAAAACGGGCAGGCGCGTAGACGCGTAGACGCGTTGATAGTCCCTGTGGCCTGCCCCGTGCGCCCTAGTTACGTATCGACCCCACCCTGGGTCCAGCACTCCAGACGCTCCCGTCACAGGACCAGGCGGTTACAACTAGCAGAACTATGACATGCCTACTCTTTCTCTCCAGTTATAAACGCAATTACTAAGAAACTAAGATAATTACTAATTAAGCTAATAGAAATTACTATAATATAGGGCTTAAAGATAATGATTGTATTAATCAGAGATGCCTCCAGCTCCCTCTTTTCTCAGGAGGGGTTTTCTAGTTATCTAACTCAGGCTAGGATATCGGTGTATCAGAGGTTTATGTATCCGTAAATTCGGGTCTGATGTCACCACACGAGGGGTCAATCCAACAGCTAGCTAAAGCGGCTGTGTCGCTATGTCACGACGTGTATTTAAGTAGCTGGGCGTGTACATGGCGTGTGACTGCTATAGCAATATCCTTTTAGCTGCTTCTGCATAAAGGATGTAGAGGGACTCAGAGCGGGGATCTGACGCAATCAAGAACATACATACATCCAATCAGAGGCCTCACACAGAAAGAGGTCTTGACACGCTAGTTGCCGTACATTTTAGGCGTGTATTGAGACGCCGCTTGAACATGCATGCGACGCCCTGGTCCCACTAATAACAGGGGTTGGTCGGTTAATGGGGTAGCTGACTTATTTCTCATCGCGTCGTTTATCTCCGGAGCTGAATTGGTTCTTCCGCTACTCCGTCTGCCATTATATTTACTCGGTTGTTTCCACCCGCTTTATCTCTCTATCATTCCTATCTATCGCCCCAAGATGGCCCTGAATCGCACAAAGTCCAAAGGACTTGGCAACCTCACAATTGGCGATGCTAATTCCAAAAACGTCACTTCTGGCAGCGTCGGCTCTGACGGCCGCGTCAAGGTCCAGATTCATCAGAACGTTCAATCCTTTGTCGCTCGGTTCAAGCACTTCCAAGGCCCTCCGACGCCCACAGTGGCTCTCAAGAAGAGGAGATCCAGCACCGTTGCTCTCCCTCAAGGCCAAAAACCAACCACCAACCCGCGTCTAAACATTGCCATCCACATCATTGGATCTCGTGGCGATGTGCAGCCTTTTATCCCCATCGCTCAACTCCTCTCACGGCCTCCGTACTGCCATCGCGTGCGCATCTGCACGTATCCCGTCTTCAAGGACTTTGTCGAGTCACAAAGCGTTGAATTCTTTAGCATTGGTGGCGATCCTGAGGCAATGATGGCTTACATGGTCAAGAATCCGGGATTGCTGCCCAGTCGTGAGAGCGTCAAGGCTGGCGATGTTGGAAAGAGACGTCAAGAGATGTGGGATATTATTAATGGTGCGTGGAGGAGTTGCATTGAGGCTGGCAATGGAATGCGCGAGCCAGTAAGAGCTGCGCATGTGCCAGAGGCCAAGGATCTCTTTATCGCTGATGCTATCATTGCTAATCCGCCGTCAATGGCTCATATCCATTGCGCTGAGAAGTTGGGCATCCCGCTGCACATGGTTTTCACCATGCCTTGGTCACCCACAGAGACGTTTTCTCATCCATTGGCCTCCATGAACTATGGCGATACAGATGCCGCTGTCGCAAACTATTTCTCCTTCATGATCATGGAGCTGCTGACATGGCAAGGGTTCGTATCTCCCCGCGTGTGTCAATGTCCCATTCTAATCAGTGAACTCGTACAGACTCGGAGATCTTATTAACAAGTTCCGGACCCAAATCTTATGCCTCGATCCCATCAGCCCCATGTGGGGATTCCAGCTCCTCCCCAGACTTCGTGTCCCCTACAGCTATCTCTGGTCTCAGTCCTTGATCCCTAAGCCATCTGATTGGGGCTCTCATATCAGCATTACTGGCTTTTCGTTCCTCTCCTTGGCTAATTCTTATACGCCTCCCGCGGACTTAGTTGACTTCTTGGAGCGTGGACCTCCTCCGATCTATGTCGGATTTGGATCGATTGTGGTTGACGATCCGCAAGCCTTGACGCGATTGATCTTCTACGCTGTCAAACTTGCTGGCGTCCGAGCCATCGTCTCCAAAGGCTGGGGCGGTGTCGGGAGCGGAGATGATGTCCCTGAGACCATCTACCTCATCGGCAACTGTCCTCATGATTGGCTCTTCCAACGCGTCTCTGCTGTTGTTCATCACGGAGGCGCTGGCACAACAGCCGCAGGCATTGCAGCTGGACGTCCCACCGTCGTTGTCCCCTTCTTCGGTGACCAGCCCTTCTGGGGTCAGATGATTGCACGAGCGGGAGCTGGTCCAACACCTGTACCGTTTAAGGAAATGACGGCCGAGACATTGGCAGCAAGCATCACCTTCGCTCTAAAGCCCGAGGTCCAAGAGGCAGTGCAAGATATGGCGCAACACATCGGTATGGAAGACGGAGCGGGAGATACAGCCAGGGATATCCAAGAGAGACTGGGGATCAGCCTATTTCGCTGCGATATCTGTCCAGACAAACTCGCCGTGTGGCAACACAAAGCAACGGGTGCCCATCTGAGCTGCTTTGCGGCTGCTTGTCTGGCCGATAAGGGCTTGTTAGAACCGCGAGATATCAAGCTCTTACGGCACAAGCACTGGTATGTGGATGAAGGCGCCGAGCATCCCATCATTGGCGTCGTGGCTGCAGCTTCGAATTTTGTCACCACCTTGGGTACAGCGGCGAGTGGTTACTCTCAACGATTGAAGGTCAGACCTCGATCGTCAAAGCGAGCCAACGAAGCAACACCCGCACAACCATCTTCATCAGACACCCACAAGGACATGGATCAAGTCACTCTCGGTGCAAATCCCGACGTGCATCAGGTATCTTTGCCTGCCACCAGGGGTTCCGATCAACAAGCCCCCGCAAACAGAGGCGGCGACCAAGGGGCCATAACCGAACCCACTAATCCAGCCCAACTCAACGATGACGGTGTCCTCAAAGATGCCATTCGCCTCACACCCACCGAAATGGAAAACTTTGCCCACAAAATGGCCACTAAATCCGTCCGCAGCGGCGAAACAGCCACCTACAGGATGAAACGCGCGCCGGCGTTGCACGAGCGACAGAAAGCCGCATGGAAAGCTCAAGAACAGGGTCGTCACGGGCAGGCGTTTTATATCACGCGTGCAACGGGACGATTTGCTGCGGATGTGACGAAGGCGGGGCTCAAGGCTCCCGTGGCGCTGTTTTACAATGTGGCTAATGGGTTTCACAACTATCCGTCATATAGTCTTCATGCTATGGAGGTGCGAAGACGGGATGAAATTACCGGCTTGGGGAGCGGCGTACGCACCGCCGGAAAGGAGGTCGTTTTGGGATTTTGGGATGCGTTCAGTGGAGTTGTGGTCAAGCCTTATGAAGGAGCCAAGACTGAAGGGGCAAAGGGCTTTGGTAAGGGTGTGTTAAACGGTGGATTGTGGTTCGTATACAACTTGGGGGCCTGTGAGTTTCTCTTTTCCTCGTTTTGAATGCATGTCTGATGTTCACACGATACTAGCAATATTCGGCCTGCCAAGCTACACACTCAAGGGCATCGAAAAGGAGTTTTCCAAGCACCATCTCACGAAGCTCAAGGCGGAAATCTTCTTGATTAGATTGAGGCAGGGAATTGAGGCTTTCCGGCAGGCGACTCCAGAGGAGAAGGAGATTGTGGTTAAGAGGTGGAAGTGTATGCGGCCTCAATGAACACATCAGCAAGGTGCGTCCCACCATGGCGATATATCTGTGCTTCCCAAAAGGTCTTCTGGAAGGCGCCCTTTCTGAATGCAAAAACACCTGAAGCGAGGCTGTCGGGTGCTCTTGCATGTGGACCGTGGTGATGTGAGCGATCGACGGAAGGTTTGATAAAGTTGGAGGAGGATGAGGTCCGAGTCGTCAAGCAGAATGAAGCTGAGTACCTTGACGAACGCCTCATGAAGAGCCTCAGGTTCCCTCTTTGAAGCAGCTCTGATATCAAGTTGGTCACCTGCTATGACGGCTCTTGCAATACAGTGAGTGGCATTACCTCTTGAGTTAATCTCATCTGACCAAATACCTAAAAAATAGGTGTGCGCCTTAAGAAGTTTATGTACCTTCTCCAAATTTTTAAAACTTTCCATTTATCCGATATTAAAATACATTGCTCACGCTGAACTTTTGGTATAAATCAATGTATCTTAAATTGGCGAGTCGCCAATAAATTGGCTAGTCGACGTACCCCCTGTCAGAGACAAACGGGGGGGTTGAGCTGTAGTGAAATGTCGAGACCCCCCTAGTAGTGTTTTTAGCGCAGGCAAAGACTTTTGATATGGCCCTCCGTATGTGCGTGACCATTAGGATTCCCACGATCACATCCCTCTTGCTTGAATATACTCTTTAGCGTCTCTTTTCTCTTGCTCAGTTATGGTAGCGCTCAGGCGTTAGATACACCACCCATCCATCATGGAGTACACAATCGTGGCCTCTACTAATTTGTGTGGTTGCTCATTTAGAGTTGATGTCGTAATGTTTAAGCTTTGAAGAGCGGTTGTTGGTGTGCATACTTCCCCAGCCCATTTCATCAAGGAGCAGCATTCAGCTCGGATGCAGCGGAGATTGAAATCAGTCAGCCACCGTATGCTATGTTTTTTGGCCGTGGATATAAGGAGCAACAGAACAGAAGCTGGCCTCGCGCTTCTGAAGGCTGGTAAGGAAACAAACAGCAGTCACTAATGTTAGTTGACGCAAGCTCTGAAAATTGCTGCCCGTGGGTGGGGATATCAGCTTCACTTACCCTACACATTTTACCTTGCAACCAAGGTGGAATGGCATTATAGTATTTTAACAAGGGGGGATGAGCAATTGTGATATCACCCCCTGCCATATCACCCCACTGCTATGTCACCCCACTGCTATGTCACCCCACTGCTATATTACGCCACTATCGTGTCACCTGCCTGTCATGCTACTACTCCGTAGATGTGGCGCCAATGGCGTTCACATGTTCACTGAGGGGGTTCCCTCGCGCCCCAATCCCCAGGTTGACTGTTGAGGACGTTTGTTCGCCATTAAAGCTTCAACTTCTGGGAGACCTTGGCTCTCATCATATGCCACTGCAGAGGCGTCAGTTCACTATTCAGGCTTACATCATTGTTATCATCGATTTTGCCACGAAAGAGGTTAAGCCAATCATATGGTAAGATCAGAAAGTCAATAATTCGAAGAGAAAATTGCCGGATATTTTACTATATCTTGACAAAGTCCAACCCTCTATGAGCATACGTACCGTGAAAACGACCTTTGTTATGCACCTAAGATTTATCGCGCGCTACATCATTCAAGCATGGACCCCAATGATCAGAGCGTGAACGACCAGACAGCGGTCGCAGCTCCTCCTGTCAATCGCGAAGACTTCCAACGGCGGCCGTCTGCATACCAGATGCGCCAGCTGAAGAGCGACCTGGGAAAGTACACCTGGGACGGGCCACCATTCCACGTATGTCGCTGTCCCATTGGCACTGCTGAAACCACAAATTAGGACGAGCATCGCTCTGACTTACTCTGATAGGCCATATACGCCGGCATTGCTGTTAATTACCACTTCGCCAATAGGGGAGTCACACTCGCTGTCGCTGTTCGTGATAGCTCATACATGCTAGACTACGCGCAGCATGATATCTCCTCCGGCAACCTGCGTCCAGATTGGCCCGCGATCACGGATCATATCATCGTGACAGCGAGAGAATATCAACAAGACCATGCCGAGAAGTTCATCGGCTTGGCCATGTCGGCTGACTTGGCTGAACGGTGTCCTGATTTGTGTGCTCGCCTTTGGCTTGAGCTGGACATCATACCCATCGTACTTCGGAAGGTGGAGGAGAAGAGTAGTTGGGGTTCAAACGATGAGACATTGCCATTCAAATCGCTGGACGAACAGGCTGAGTCGATGGCAAGGAAGTGTATAAGGCAAGTAGTAGCATCCCTCGGCTTCTGAAATTTAGTAACTGCTCTTTTCTCACTGGCTGTAGATTCTTTGGTCCCAGCCAAGCCCCGGTCCTAGAGATTGGCAGCAAAGGCGTTGTTGAAGTTGACGCTGCGTTCCATGTCAAGTTGACGAGACTCTTGGACTACGAGAAGACGGTGGGGCCGGCAACCTGGTCAGCAGTCAACAAGTTTGCCAATGACCTCAAGAAACGGCGAGTGAAGATAGCCTTCTTCAGCGCGACCCCGCAGGGTGGCGGTGTTGCCCTGATGCGCCATGCCCTTGTCCGGTTTGCAAAGGTACTCGGAGTGGATTTGGAATGGTAAGTTCGCCCCCAGGTTCGCTCGTTTGTAGCGAGCTTATATTATGCCATGCACTGTTGATTTCATTACTGTGTAGGTATGTCCCGAAACCCAGGCCTGGCGTCTTCCGCATCACCAAGAACAACCACAATATACTCCAAGGTGTAGCCCCCCGGGCACGCGTTTCACACCAGAAGAAAGGGATATTGTCCGCGATTGGGTCCACGAGAATGCAGACCGCTTCTGGCTCAAGCGAGCCGGACCGCCAGCTCCTGAATGGTTGGAGAAGTATGCCCCGTCACTTCCTCACTTGCCAGTATTCCCCTGGTTCCAGAAAAATGGTCCCTTGGTTCATCCCATCGAGGGTGGCGCCGACGTAATCATCATAGATGACCCGCAGTTGCCATTCTTGATCCCTCTGATAAAAAAGCATACGCCGGACAGACCGGTTATTTACCGAAGTCATATCCAGATTAGAAGCGATCTCGTCGCCACGCCGGGCACTCCACAGGCTGAGGCTTGGGAACTTTTGTGGGAGTCCATCAAGCAAGCGGATGTCTTCATCAGCCACCCTGTGCGTGCGTTTGTGCCAAAGAACGTGCCCACATCGACGGTTGGATATATGCCTGCGTCAACTGACTGGTGAGATGCACCCTGAGCACTTTTATGATTCCCAGCTTACCGATTATTAGGTTAGACGGATTGAACAAACCAATGAGTGACTGGAACATCTCCTACTATGGGCGAATCTTCAATTCCCAATGTCGAGAGCAGTACATGCCCACAATTCAGTTCCCAGAAGGTAAGGACGTCTGAGATTCTAACCTTGATGCCTTTTATGAGTCGCTCTGACCTTTCACTCAACCCTAGAGGAATACATCGCCCACATTGCGCGGTTTGACCCTTCCAAAGGAATATGTGACGTGCTCGTCTCATACGAAAAGTTCCACAAGCTCCTCTGTCATTCCCTTCCCGACAGGAGACCTCCCAAACTGCTCATCTGCGGACACGGGTCAGTTGATGATCCAGACGGCACCATTGTCTTCGACACCGCCCTAGAGTATGTCGACCAGCATCTCAAACACCTCAAGCCCTTCATCTGCATCATGCGCATCGGTCCCAGTGATCAGATGCTCAACGCACTACTGTCCAAGGCGAAAATTGCCCTGCAGCTCTCAACCCGTGAGGGTTTTGAGGTCAAGGTGTCGGAGGCTCTGCATAAGGGCAAACCCGTGATTGCGACGCTGGCCGGTGGAATCCCACTGCAGATCCAGCACGGCAAGAACGGGTTCCTCGTGGATGTGAGCGATACAGATGCTGTAGCTGAGCATCTGTTCCAACTCTGGACTGACCAAAAGCTCTACGATCGTATGAGCGAGTATGCGTCCACGAACGTCAGCGACGAAGTGAGCACAGTAGGTAACATGCTCTCGTGGCTGTATCTGGCGTCTGAATTGTCCAAAGGAAGAACAATTCAGCCAAATGAGCTCTGGATCAACGATATGGCGCGAGAAGAGGCGAACGAGCCGTATCAGCCGCTGGAGAGCAGGCTCAAACGGGCGCTACACACGAGCGCGGCGAAGTGAGCAGCTATATGTCACATCCACTAGCAGGTTGCAAAGGAAGTCATAGGAAAGTTCTTGATTTCTTGCTATCTAAGGGTTCAAAGGCAGGCTCTTTATGCCTTTCAGGGCTATGTTGGATAGCTCCTCTGAGGGCTCTGTTGAATATATGAGGGTCTGTGGGTCAGTCTTATAGACAAGGAGAATGACGATGACCTCGGATGACCTCGGACAGCCGAGACGCTGCGGATGCTTCGGGGTCTTTAGCTTTATCTAGCTATTGACTTGAATCAAGGAAAAGCTAGGCTTGTGATGAGGACGGTGACGAGGCTGGCGACGAGGCAGGTGGCGATGGATACCTATGATGATAAAAGGAAAAGCTTCACTTCCGCAATAGCCGTAGAAATCCGATATCCCGATATGTGACAAATAAGCTTTGCTCACGCATTTGAATGACTGAAGAAGCTTCACAAAGATTGACATGTCAATCTGTGCAGTGCAGGATCCCGAGCCCGCATTACCGACCGACCCTGGAAATAGAAACTGCACACGACCCCTTATTGCTTAGCTAAAGGGTGAGTAGGAAGGCTGATGAGCCACACGCGCTAACCAAGATGTCGCTTGAGTTTCGTCTGATAATACCGCAGTCACTACTCTTACGGAATATTACAGCCTGTGACTCCGTTTGGTTTCTTATTCAGTCCAGAGAGTCGGCCAGTGGACCCCAACCACACCGTCTAATAGGAACATCCTCTATATAAATCTCCTGCCCCTCGCGGCCAGGAGACAAATGAGCGCGAATAGAGTAACGGCGCAAGCAATGCCCAAAAAGGCATATACATTGTTGAGATCTTGCCAAGGAACCGGCACGTTCATTCCGAATAGACCGCTGATGACCGTCATAGCCAGGATGACCGTAGTAACGACGGTGACATGTCTCAGAAACTCGTTTGCCCGATTTCCTTGGCCAATGTTGTCGATGGACAGTTGATTCAGGTACCATGCACAACCACCCTTTCGACACCCCCGCCCTTTCGCCACGCAAAAAAAAAAAAGCACCACCAAAACTCGTCAATTTCACTTACACGAAAGTTGGCCAAAATAAATAGCTACCTAAAAGAAGGTACCTCTATTGATTATAGAAATGATTGGAGGTGATTGTTTTGACTCTTTAAGGCTGTGCGGGGTACGCGATATATGCAGGCCATGCTATTGAAATATTGTCAGTTTAATCACCAAGCTCCTCACCGCTCTTTCTCGTGTTTTTTGGTCTTTGTCTTTGACAACGACAAAAAAATGCCTATCTCGCGACGTCGATGGGAATATACAGAGGACGACATGGCTGAGGCTATATTGGATATTACTGATAATGGCTCTTCACCCTCTCAAGCGGCTCAGAGGCGGGGAGTGCCCCGAAGGACTCTAATGGACAGACTTAACGGCCAGACAGCCGTGAAAGACCAGATTCAGCCTCGCCGACGTTTGTCCAAGAATCAAGAGGACAGATTGGCTTTCTGGATACTCCGCCAGGAATCCTTGGGCTATGCTCCGTCCCACAATCAGATCCGCGCTTGCGTCATGGGCTTGTTGAGACAGCAGGGCGAACATTCCGAGTTAGGACGCAATTGGGTGACCAGATTTGTCAACCGCCGCACAGACCTGAAGACCAAGATGGGCAGACGTCAAGAAGACAAAAGGTTTGACTCTTTCACACCTAAGGCAGTTCATTGGTACTTTGATATCAGGGAGGGCCAGTATGGCTGGATCAAGCCTGAAAACACCGTCAACGTTGACGAAGGCGGTATTATGATTGGTTTCGGCAAGCATCTATCGGTATACCTTGTCAGTAATTGAAATTTGGCCGACTAATCCCTTTTATTTAGGCTTAGATAGCCTGGTTGTTGGAAGCGCGGACCCAAAGCGGAAGGCATTTCTCAAGGGACCACAAACTCGAAATTGGGCTTCATTTATCGAAGCCGTCACCGCTGACGGTCGCGCCTTAATCCCTGGCATAATCTTTAAGGGGAAAGTACTCCAGAAACAGTGGTTTCTTGACGTATTTAAGAAGATAGCAGACTGGTATTACATAACTTCGCCTAACGGGTGGACTGATGACCACATTGGCGTTGAATGGCTTGAAAGAGTCTATCTGCCCCAGACCATGCCTGCCGACGACTCTGACGCGAGGCTGATCATTTTAGATGGTCATGGGAGTCATGCAACGGTATGTTCTTCGTTTTCTTCAGCTCAAGATCACTACTGAGCGACGAAAGGATGAATGGATGGCCACGTGCTTTTTGAACAACGTTTATTGTTGCTATCTGCCAGCACACTGCTCTCATGGGCTCCAGCCTTTGGACAATGGAGTATTCAATGCCTCAAAGCCGCATATCGACGAGAGTTGGAAAAGTTCGCTTCATTGACTGATTCCACTCCAATGGACAAGGTCAATTTCATCAGGGCCTACGCCAAGGCGCGTCGAGTTGGAATGACTGAGAAGAATATACTCTCTGGATGGAGGGTTACTGGGAATTGGCCGATCTCACGTGCCAAAGCGCTGCGGCACCCAGAAATCCAAGAAGATAGGCCAAATGGCAGCCCAAGAGCGACTCCCGAACCCACGCCGTATTTTGGCTCGGACAATACACCAAAGACGAGCCGTCAGATTCGTGATCTTGGGCTGAACAAAACGCCAAAGACACGAAGACGGTACAGCATAATAGCCAAGGGCTTTGAGGCTCAACAGCAGACGGTAGCGGCGCATACTGGGAGGATTGCTAGCCTAGAGGAGGAATTGGCTCGCCTGAAGAGAGGGAAGAAGAGGAAGGCAGTGCCGAATCCTAACAAACGTTTTATGACTCTTGGTGAGACTCTAGCTGGTGGAGAAGCCATAGCTGAAGAGGAGACTGAAAATATGCTTGTTGTGGTGGAAGGTGGCTGTTCAGGCGAGCCGGAGTCAGAATCGGAGGCTGGCTCGGTCATTGAAGTCGGAGAGGAAACCATACCCCATCAACCAACCACGCGATCAAGGCGGCTTATCAAAAGACCCAGGATTCAATAGATATGTGCATTTATTATTTATAAACCGAAAAAATTTGGGCATATCTATCATTTTGGTCAAGTTCTGTGTAAGTAAATTTGCTCATTTTTGGTGGTGCTTTTTTTTTTTGCGTGGCGAAAGGGTGGTGGTGTCGAAAGGGTGGTTGTGCATGGTAGTTGCTGTGCGAATGTGCAAGGATCTTTTCAAAGTGACTCAGATTATTTATCATGGTCACGACATGGTCTTGGATGTCGCTTAGAAAAAGTCCTATATCCATCCGGGGCGTAACGTTATAGTCTTCATTGCATCGTTTAGTGAAGGCGCGCAGGACATCTGCTTTGTCACCCAGCAGACGCATGAGGGACATGATATTCTTCCTTGCCATGCCGATTTTGCGACTAAATTCCTGGATGTCATTCGGTCGGGCATTGAATACCTGGTCTTCTATCGTGCCAGTTTCGCGTCCGATTCGATCGATGGGAGGAGCGAAGGAATCCACAATATCATCACTATAATCTATTAAGCCCCGTGGCACACGAAAAGAAGCCCATGTCTGAGAAGAGAGCTTACATCAACGCATAGCAGATCCAGTCACTGCTCAGCAAAACGTGTTCCTTCAGCATGGAAATTCGCGATTGAACCTGTGAGGCATGGGCGTTGGGCACGAAGCTGAAACTGATTGTGCCCTCACGAAACACCACGACATACACATTGAAGGGTGTATGGTTGACCCTATCAGGTTTCTCCACACGCTTGAAGGACCTGAAGCTGGCAAAATAGTAAGACGGGAATAGTTCGATCTTCTCGTGGCTCTCCTTGTTGCGTATATCCTCAATGGTCAAAGGGTGGATACCGAAAGCCACGCAGATGGTTCGAACTTCTTCTCCGGTTGGATTGTTCATGTTGAGCCACCAGACTCCATCGAGCTCTCCTTTGGGAAAACTAAAAAGGCTCCTAACATCTTTGCCAGGGGAAACGAGGTCACTAAGCTCAGCGGCGTGGATAGTGGATCCCAAGGTGGACGAAAAGAAGCTGAATCGGTTAGGATCCGTGCGAAACTGGCTTGCATCAGCGAGTCTCTGGGCTGCATATTCTTCCTGATTTGCCAGAGTTGCCTCCTCAAACCGGATATTGATGAAGTCTCCATCCACAGTCGCCACAGAAAGGCCGTGTTGAGGGGTAGATCTAGACTGGAGGCTGGAGAAGACATTACGAGCAGACTGCTCAGGCTTTCCCAAAGTCATCAAGGTCTCCAAATAGTCAAAGTCGATGTGGAGTCTGTCTCTTAGATGCTGCTTCTGGACAGGACAGCAAACATCACCTTCCGCAGATCTGTTAGTTGCCAGACTAGCTGCATTGCGATTGGCAGCGCGAGGTCGGCCACGGCACCAGCGGTCGCTTCCGAGGGATGTAGTGTGGATAAGTCCCTCCTCATTGCCCCACGTTCCACCATCTCGTTCCTCGATATCCGCGGGCTCAGAGGTCGACTGTTCCCGACGACGCGCTTCCGCGGAGTCTTTTGGAGAAGCGGGGCGTCTCTTAGACGAAGCAATCGTAGAACGTTGGCTGGCACTCCCGCCTGGGCGGACGTGAGGGGTATCGTCGCCCACTTCACCTCCTTCGGGGCCGCGGGAACGAGCGGTAGAACCATTGACCCGATCTGTGTCGAGAAGTCGTGTGCCATTGGAGCTATTCGAGGTGCTTCGACGAGGGTGCGGAACTGCGATAGCCTGACGATGATCATCCAGCTCAGGAAGTTGGGCGTCGCGTCCAGCGTTGGACATGATAACTTCGCCGTCTGACATGTTGTGTCCTGTAACTAGTTTAAGCAAGGGCGTGCAGTCTTCCAGGCTTATAGAGTGCCTGATGAGGATGAAATCTTGTAAAGTGATATAAAGTAGAGGATAGATCGAAGCGACAAATCGTTGATTTGGTGCTTTGTGGCTTGTCAAGGAGGCTCATTTGGCGACTGTGCAATAGCGCGACGCTTGGGCAAGGGATAAGAAAAGGAGAAATCGCATCGATTGTGCCTGGGATGCGTTCTGCAGCGGCCGATCCGCGGGGAGGTGATAATACAGCGCCGGTTGTATTGAACATTGACATGGCATCAAATATAAGGATTTCCAAATTTGATCAACGTTCCCTCCAGTGGAATGGGTGACGAGAGGTTTGAAGAGGGATCAAGCTCGATCAAAAACATGGTGGTGACCACGCTGCCACAGCACTGCCCCAGCACCGCCCCAACACTGCCACGATCTTGAGACGCGACGACTGGTTGAGATTTTGGATGGGATATATGACATTACACTTTCACCTGAAAACGTTGCCAAAGTTGGATGACGCAACCATCTAAAGGATGTTAGTAAGGCTCTGTCTACCACTCAACTGTCTACAGCGCAACATGAGGCCCTCCTTACCTTAATATACTCGATGGTATTACCATGAGTGACGCGGCCGACAGTGACGCTGTCGACGATAATGTCCAGCCCTTTCTCGGTCAAGACCAGGTCAGCACAGTCCTTTGCGACGCCGGCTCCTGAATCGACAGAAATTCCGACATCTGAACCACGGAGAGCGATGCAATCATTAATTCCATCGCCCAACATCCCCACACAGTGACTAGCCTTTCTTAAACTAGCCACAACCATGCCTTTCTGGTTCGGAGTTAATTTCGCGAAGACTTTGCAACTCTTAACGACTTGGTCGAACTCATCAGTGGCTTCGAGTTGCGCCAAGTTCGGGCCCGTGATGGACTGCACTTCACTCTCCGCCGCTTCATCCTGGCTCAGCAACTCAAGCGATCTGCACACATTGAGAGCGACAGCCAGAGTGTCACCGGTAAGAATTTTGACTTCTACACCCAATGCCTTGAGCTGTGTAATGGACTGCGCTGCATCATCCTTTGGCGGGTCAACGAAGCTAATCATGCCATCGAGGACCATGTGCGATTCTAGGCCCTTTAGGTCATCCTCGTCGTCGAGGTCGATCTTGGCGAGTGGCTTCATGGCGACTAGAAGTACCCGGTAACCCTCGGTGTTTAATTTGTGCACTTGCTGCGCCAAGACCTGGCGTGATCTCTCATCAAACTGGACAGTCTGCCCACCTGCGCGCATGGAGGAACACAGAGCAAGTACCTCGTCGAATGCGCCCTTGCAGATCAGGATGTTGGCACCAGTTACTCCGCGGACAATGCAGCCCGATCGACGGCGTTCAAAGTTAAAAGGGGATGGCCGCAACTTTCCGGTACTCTGCCACATGGATGGGCATCCCGTTAGGTAGGCGAAAATCGAGAATTGCGGCGTCCATGTTGTTGCCGTTACTCTCTTGAACTGAAGAGTCGATAGTGGCAAGTTTTAGAACTCTCACACGTCCTTGGCGATGCTAACCGAGACCCCGCCACGATAGATTCCAACACCATGTCGCTTTCAACAATCTTTCCGTCGGGGAGGCGACTAAGAACAACACTCCCTCTCTGACGCTCAATGTCCGACACAAGGGTTACCAGGCGTGCCGTAGGTCGCGCACCTTCATGGTCGGCGTTGACGAGCCCTCCTACTCCGATCATGCGCTACAATGGTTGCTGGACGAGCTCGCGCTTATTATTACAGCTTGGAATTATCCAGTATATAACCCCACAGTTTTCTCAAAACAAACCGGTTCCTGACATACCTATGTAATCCACACTCGTGCAGAAATTCGTCAGCCTCCATGGAAGAACTCGAATATCTGCGAAAGCAGCTCCGTGAAGAGCAACGCCGACGCGAAGAGGCCGAGGGTCGCGTTCTGGAGGAACAACGTGAAGCTGCCGAAGGTCGCGCCCTCGAAGAACAACACCAACGGGAAGAAGAGCAATGCCGACGCGAAGAGGCTGAAGAACGTGCGAGCGCATCACAACTGTTGACACTCTACCAATATCTTGAAACGTGTCATTCACTCAGCGCCGCTATCGAAGTAGTAACCGACCGTTCCCTGACGACACAAGGGGCCACGACGAATCCGACCGACCGAATCTATCCTCGAAGAATCATCCCATGTGTCAAACGATATTCCGCCCCAACCGAGGAGGCGTCCCGACCCACATGGGTACCGTTCTTGTGTATATAACTGGGACCTTCGTCCTCTTGACTTGGGCAGTGGTCAAGGCCAATTAACTCTTAATAACCGTCACAACATGGCATCTTCTTCATACCCATTTTGACACCATGGGCCACATTCCCAACGAGACGAGAAGTCTGGGATCAGCTCTCCTTCAATCCCTCGTTTTGTTCCCAAGCCGCCTTTCCGTCCCGACACCAGCTGGAATACGTGAGGTCCCTGCTTCATCCAGTTAATAGCGAGCTTGGACTCCGCAACTCCCTGCGTGATGTCGTGGAAAACGCGGTCCAGAAGCTGGTGGACGAGACGTACAACGATCTGTCGCTGAGGAGGAGTCTCGGCCTTCACGAACGATAACATTCGAAAGCCACACGAATCTAGGCAACGCCGATGAGTCACTTTCTGAGTCCATCGAGCAAATGTCTATAGGCACCGATGGCAGTGGAGCAACAACGACGCAACTCCCCAGACCACCCAACCGAGCCACTCATCGTCGGAAGGCGCGGGGGAATGGCAATCGAGCGGATCAGTTCTTCATATGCCATACCTCCGATGATCGAAATATCCCAGCGGTCGCGATCGAGTACAAGCCACCACACAAGTTGAGTCGGGACGAAGTTGTCACAGGGTTGGTATCAGAGATCGAACCAGATCGCGATGTAATCAACCAGGATGGCGAGGGATTTAAATTCGCGGCGAAACGGCTTACCAGCGCCGTCTTGACCAAGCTCTTCTCCTACATGGTGGGTAAGGGCATCCAATATGGGTACGTATGCACAGGGGAGACGTATGTTTTCCTCCACATTCCGGATGATCTTTCCTGCATCCATTACTCCGTCTGCGTACCGAGCCTTGATTTCCAAGACTGCGACGAGATGCGACTCCATCGTACGGCTATCCCACCAGTCTTTGCCTTTGTCTTTCAGGTCATCCAACGTTATCTTGCTGAAAAAGGTCGAATTCGTCAAGAAAAGGAAGAAGCCCTTCTCGTAGTGCCTAGCAGTAGCTCCAGCTAGAATATCCCTTCCTTAGGGCATCATGGTCCCTTTTCATAGGGATCAAGGGGCATTTCTTTTCGCGAGTGATGCCTCCCCATACCATGATCGACTGACTGGATTTTCCGTGCTGTTGAACATTTATACGGTCCTTCCTGTACATCTCATCTGGCCTGCGAAAGACCCAGCCGTCTAGGTTGGGGCGTTTTGAATCGTGCATTCATCGCTAAAGCAGGCCTGCCGGGGAAGTCAGTAAAGGCTCGAGGTAGAGGGGTCTCTTAGCAGGGGATTTACTAGCAAATATTCATCAATTCAACGAATCCAATACTGTGCATACTGTAGCCGTTCTTTTGTATCCTCTTTTGATAATTTTATCCGTTTTTTTACCACCATTTACGGCGCCAATGTTGGTGTAAATGGTGTTGAAGCGTGCGCTCACTGACCTCCACACCTAGCTCAATTAACGCCTCCCTCCACGTAATTGAGCGATGGCGAGAGATAAAAGAATCAATGCGAATAATCTGTATCGCCGTGAGCTTCTTTGGGCGCTCTTTTCTCGGCCGTGAAGCGTTGCTATGGTGGTCATCCGAGCGTCTCTTTGTCTAAGAGACTGTGCTTGGGGTGGTATTGTAGGACTGCGCAACCTGCCACATGGATTTGCCAGCGTATACCTCAGCCACCATTGCAGCTCTCTGCTCGGGAGTAAACTCATGACTCCGTTGGCGATTTTCCGCTTATCTAAGTACCAAAGTCACGTCTTCTAGAAGGCATTTTGGTACGACTTTTCGTAGTTGATGATGAAGGGGTACTTCAGTCATGCTACGCGAAAGCCGGGTTGCGTGTCGGTGTTCGCAGACATATTGCACATGCTTGTATATTCAGCCTACGTTTTGACCTACCTAACGCCTACCTCATAGCCTACGATGCCTGCTTGACCAGTTGGTCGTTTCCTCGGTGTCAACGTCGGTACTCCTCTCCAGCGCAAGCTGTCCAAGCTGGCTCTTCTTCTCCTCGGAACTGCTATCGTCTGTGCCATCATCGTCCTCGGTGCCAATGAGTTTAAAACCAAGCGCGAAGTCATCATCTACGCTGTCGCCACTGGCCTGTCTATGATTCCGGCTTCTTTGATTGTTGTACTCACGATCACCATGGCTGCTGGTACTAAGCGCATGGTCCAGCGACACGTCATTGTTCGCAACCTCAAGAGTCTCGAGGCTCTTGGTGGAGTCACCAGTACGCCCCTATCCCCATCCCGTTCCATACCAGTCGAACTGTTTACTGACCTGCTATAGACATTTGCTCTGACAAGACCGGAACCCTCACCCAGGGCACCATGATCGTCAAGAAGGCATGGATCCCTGGCCGTGGCACCTATTCTGTCGGTTCCACCAACGAGCCCTTCAACCCGACTCTGGGAACTCTCGGTCTCCAGTCGGCTCAGCCCAAGGATATCGACTTTCAGGCCAACGACTCCGAAGGCACCCCCATCGACGCCGAAGAGGTCGCCTCCAAGGACGAGACTCTCCAGCAGTACTTGGACATTGCCTCCCTCGCCAACCTCGCTACTGTTCACCAGGTCGAGGGCGAGTGGCACGGCCGCGGCGACCCAACCGAGATTGCCATGCAGGTCTTCGCCACTCGATTCGACTGGAACCGCCTCCGTCTCACCACGGGAGAAAAGGCCCAATGGCACGAGGTGGCCGAGTTCCCCTTCGACTCCGACATCAAGAAGATGTCCGTCGTCTTCGAACAGGCAGCAACGCAGAAGCAATGGGTCTTCACCAAGGGTGCCGTCGAGCGAGTCGTCACATCTTGCCCCCGCTATGCCGTTGGCGACGAGATCAAGGACCTCACTCCTGATGTTGAACAGGACATCCTCCGGAACATGGAAGCCCTTGCCCGCCTTGGACTCCGAGTCCTCGCCCTGGCGAGCCGCACTGATATCCGCCACGTCGTCGACAACGAAGCTGAGTTGGATCGAGCCCAATTCGAGTCGGACCTCGTCTTCCGTGGTCTCATCGGACTGTATGATCCTCCTCGTCCTGAGTCCGCATCCTCTGTCCGCCAATGCCACGAAGCCGGCGTCAGCGTCCACATGCTCACCGGTGACCACCCCGAGACTGCCCGTGCCATCGCTATCGAGGTTGGCATCCTGCCTACCAAGATGTCCCAGATCTCTGCCGACATTGCCAAGACGATTGTCATGGCTGCCTCCGACTTTGACAAGCTCTCGGATGACGAAATCGATAAACTTCCGCTACTGCCTCTTGTCGTCGCGCGATGTGCTCCCCAGACCAAGGTCCGCATGATCAACGCCCTCCACCGCCGCAAGCGCTTCGTCGCCATGACTGGTGACGGTGTCAACGACTCCCCCAGCTTGAAGCAGTCCGATGTTGGTATTGCTATGGGTCTCGCCGGTTCTGATGTCGCCAAGGAGGCTTCTGACATTGTCTTGACTGATGACAACTTTGCATCTATCCTCAACGCCGTCGAAGAGGGCCGACGCATGTTCGATAACATCCAAAAGTTCATTCTTCATGTCTTGGCCGAGAACATTGCCCAGGCTTGCACCTTGCTCATCGGTCTTGTCTTCAAGGATGCGAGCGGTATCTCCGTGTTTCCTTTGGCGCCCGTCGAGATTCTCTGGATCATTATGATCACCTCGGGCATGCCCGATATGGGACTAGGCTTTGAGATTGCCGCGCCCGACATCATGCAGCGACCTCCCCAAAACGTATGTTGACCCCGTTGATATCTATGGAACCCTGACTAACCGATTATACAGTTGAAGCAAGGTGTCTTCACCCCAGAGTTGCTCATCGACATGGTCGTTTATGGCCTCTGGATGTCCGCTCTTTGTCTGTCCTCGTTCGTCCTCGTTCTATACGGATTCGGCAACGGCAAGGCCGACATTGGCGAGAACTGCAACAACGACTACAGCGAGGGCTGCAAGGTCATCTTCCGTGCTCGTGCGACCACTTTTGCCTGCCTCACCTGGTTCGCCCTCTTCCTGGCCTGGGAAATGGTCAACATGCGTCGCTCCCTGTTCTGGATGACGCCCAAGAGCAAGAAGTACTTTACTCAGTGGATGCACGATGTCTGGCGCAACCAGTTTCTCTTCTGGGCCATCATGGCCGGCTTCGTCACCATGTTCCCCATCATCTATATCCCCACCCTGAACACCGTCGTCTTCAAGCATGCTCCCATCTCTTGGGAATGGGGCATTGTGTTTGTAGAGGCCGTCGTCTTCTTCCTGGGCATTGAAACGTGGAAGCTGCTGAAGCGCATCTACTTCAGACGCCAGGCTCGCAAGGAGACTGGCGGCGAGACGGACTTTGAGACTCGCGTTTTTGGACACTACTACAACATGTCCAGCGGCAGCCAGGACGAGGAGAGCGGCCAGGAAAAGAGAGCTTGAAGAAGCGGCTGGGAAAGTCTCAACACGAGCAATCTCTGGTCAGTGGCTGCGGACTGGAGGGGAATCTTCATGGTTAAGCTCCATGGAGAGGCAGCCTGGGCAAAGACACAAGTAATGCCTAGAGGAGAGACGTCGAGGCCGGGAGAAAACTGGTGGATCTAATTCCCCGGTCATACCGAGGACACCCTAAAGTATAGGGTGACGGGCTCTCTCTTCCCTCATCTTTACCGCTTCTCTAAAACCCAAACAATCCCTTCCCTCGGTCCACTTCGCAACAGCGTCATCGCAAAGCACGGGGGCACTTGGGCAGGGATGTTTTTTCAACCGCCTAGGATCATCACCTTGGCATATAGCCTTGGCAAACACTGTGTTGATTGTTGAGCGCCCTTGTAATTGACACACAGATCACGCCGATCGTACAGTGCATCACGGTGCCTACCAATTCTCAGTATTCTCGCCAAGTCTCTAGTCCCAGTAGTGGCAAAATCTGACGACCAACTCCATCCGTGCCACACCCAAATCATTGGTGCCCTGCGCCCGTGGATATCTCTTGGCGGTTGAGCATTCCTTGGCACCGCCGGCTTCAGTGAGAGGGGCGACGCTTCGCCCGTGAGGTATTCACCCGGCCCAGCGCAACTCCCTTTCTCAAACCCAACAAACTCCAACCCTAAGCTCAGAGCAGCATCGCCGGACTCGAATGCTCACAAGAGTAGCGTCGATGACACCTTTGACTCTTGGGATATGTCATCGGTTGATGTGCACAATCGACAAACAGTGTTAGGAGCTTCGTCTCCTCCACAACCCAAGACGCACTTCCTCAGGACCATTACCGCAAGCCCAGCGGTCAGCCGGAACCCAAGTCCAGGCTCACCGCGTATTCGCAACGCTTGCAGACGCACTGATTGATAATACTGGATTTGAGACTCGTATACGTACGGCGCAACCACGCCGGAGTTTCTCGGCGAATTGCTCATCAATCCAGATCGGCGACAGCTCTGCGACTCAACAAGATTTTCAATGCCGCTCGCAGCAGTTGAAGCGATAATTTCATGTAGAATGGCCCCTCCCCGAGCGGCTCTCCTAACAATCCAATAAACGGCACACGGGATGCATCGGCAAGCTCGGTAGCGGCCAATGCGCTGCCTCTGGATATCTGAATCCAGTACGTGAGAAACCGATCAGTATTAATAACAGGTTCGCCGAGGATCTTACTTAGCCTTTGCGAACCTCCTCTTCTGGACGTCTCAATAAACTCGGTGATGTAATGATATTTTAGACCCTGGTCCTCTGATCCTACCATACACAATTTACCCGCCATCCAAGCTGCCAGGTCCGGCCCAAACAGCCAGCCGAGTTATAAACTCCGTTACTCCTTACCAGAGAGGTACTTTACCTTCGAGCGAGCATCAAAGTAATCTACAACCCCACTCCAGTGCTCAGAATTCGCAACATGACGAAAGGAAATGATAACAGAGTTACTCATCTAGCTCTGATGGGCTTGTTGATGGCTTAGACTGATTGTTATTGAGCGCTCTCGGCGCTGTCCTCGATAAGACGCTCGTCGGGCAGCATGATGGCGCGGTCGAGCGTGTAAGGCAGGCCGCGATGGCGTCCCCGAATCATCATGAAGCAGATGACAACCTTGCCGAAGGTTCCAAACATGCCGCAGAGTGAGGTGCTAACGGTCGGGTAGCCGAGACTAAGGCCGACATTTCCGCTAAAGAGAAGGACTAGTTAGCATTTTGCTCTAAATTTATAATTTGGTCAGGGTCCGGAGGCACATACTAAGCAGAAGTGACTTCGAAAAGCACTGAAAAGACGGAGAAGGCCTAGCGGTTGTTAGATGCCCGCATCCTGGCGCAAGTGGCAGCGACGTCCTTACCGGCTCATTGACATCCGCAATCCTATCAGATTCGGCGATGCATATACAAAAGGCACCGAGGAAGATATACCAGAGATCAAAACTCAGCTGATTCTTCATGTGCGTCATTAGGTATGCCGCGCCATTTTTCTCATTTAGTGAATCTTCGTCCTCCCAAATTCCTAGCGACTTTTCCTCATACGTATTCGATGCGCGGATACTGAGGGCAATAGGGAAGATAGCAATGTACATCATGACCAACAGGCTGAATTGTACGGCTGGGCTTACGTTGGCCAAGTTGAAGGTGGAGGTACCTGTATGGCGTGAAGAGGCGGCCTGGAAGATAGCTGCTAGGATCCGTGGGCCAAGGGGAAGTGCGGCTACTTCTGGGTTGTCCAGGTCCAGGACGATGATGAGTAATGTGTCGACGAAGTTCAGAGCGAAGATAATACCAAAGAGAATCCAGGTTGGCTGGCTTGGGAAGAGTAGTGTGTAGCATCGGCGCGGGTGGTTAAGAAGGAAGGCGAGCGGCTCCTGGATAGATGTGTGCTTAGGTATAAGCTTTGACATGGTCCAGATAACAAGGCGTAGGAAAACGGGGTACAAGGTATTGCCTGCGAAAGCAAGAAAGCTCATAATAAACATCGGAAAACCGGCGTCACGAAAGGTAATCATCGAATCAGGCGTAAGGGTGAAGCCGAGATTGTCCACCATTGTCTGGGCGGAGTAGAAGGCCCTAGGAGACGCGGTCGATCTTAGTCAATTAGGCTGTCTCGCTGGGTCAGGGTTACTCACCACCAGTTCTTATCTTGACCGACGGATTGTAGATAATCCTTGTATTTTGGGTTGGCTGTCTGAATCCAGCCAACGAGGCAGATGGCGCCAAACAGGTGGAGGCCGAAGAAGTAAGCTAGGCCGATTAGCCCTTATGATACAAAGATGAGTTCGTCGGCCACTCACATAGCACAATTTTGAGCAGCAGCTTTAGGCTGCGGTACTCAATACCGCCCAACAATTCGCAGTCGCGTGACGTGAGGTTATGGAACTGTGAGTTGCGTCCCACAGTTGCCTGGCGTGAGAGGAAAGGCATGTTGTTCAAGGCTGGCAGTTGCTGAGAAGCCGCTGAGAGGCGACGCTCGGGGCGCGAGGTCTCGGACCCGAGGACGAACACAGACGCGGCGACATCGGCGACGCGGTCCATGGATCGGGCCGCGCCCATTCGCGGTCCTTGACTGCCACGACGGCGGCGGCGGACGGATGAACCCATCGTATTGGAACTCGAGCCGGGCATCTCTTTGGTGTGGTTCTCTGGAGAGGTGTTAGTCTGCTCTTACACTAGGTGGGGTGATAATCATGCCATCGTCACTGTCGTCGTCGTCAGATTCGTCATTCCTGATCCTCTCGACAAGAGGGTGTCCTTGACTCGTTAGCAATTGGCCCAAGCATTTTCCAAATCTGCTCACCCCGATCACGATCCCGTGGCGATGGGATGTACCATGCACAACCACTCTTTCGCCAACCCCACTCTTTCGCCACGCAAAAAAAAAAAAGCACCACCAAAAATCAACAACTTTACTTACACAGAACTTGACCAAAATGGTAGATATGTGCAAAAATTTTCGTCTTATAGATAATAATTGAATCTTTCTATTGAATCTTGGGTTTTTTGATAAGCCGCCCTGATCGCGTGGTTGGTTGATGGGGTATGGTTTCCTCCCTGACCTCAATGACCGAGCCAGCCTCCGATTCTGACTCCTGCTCGCCTGAACAGTCACATTCCACCACAACAGGCATAATTTGAGTCTCCTCTTCGGCTATGGCCTCTCCACCAGCCAAAGTCTCACCAAGAGTCATAAAACGTTTGTTAGGATTCGGCACCGCCTTCCTCTTCTTCCCTCTCTTCAGGCGAGCCAATTCCTCCTCTAGGCTAGCAATCCTCACAGTATGCGCCGCTACTGTCTGCTGTTGAGCCTCAAAGCCCTTGGCTATTACTTTGTACCGTCTTCGTGTCTTTGGTGTTTTTTTCAGCCCAAGATCACGAATTTGACGGCTCGTCTGTGGTGTATCGTCCGAGTCAAAATACGGCCTGGGTTCGGGAGTCGCTCTTGGGCTGCCTTTTGGCCTATCTTCTTGGATTTCTGGGTGCCGCAGCGCTTTGGCACGTGAGATTGGCCAATTCCCAGTAACCCTCCAGCCAGAGAGTATGTTCTTCTCAGTCATTCCAATTCGACGAGCCTTCGCGTAGGCCCTGATGAAATTAACCTTGTCCACTGGAGTGGAATCAGTCAACGAAGCGAACTTTTCCAACTCTCGTCGATATGCTGCTTTGGAGGCATTGAATACTCCATTGTCCAGCGGTTGGAGCCCATGAGAGCAGTGTGCTGGCAGATAGCAACAATAAACGTTGTTCAAAAAGCACGTGGCCATCCATTCATCCTTCCGTCGCTCAGTAGTGATCTTGAGCTGAAGAAAACGAAGAACATACCGTTGCATGACTCCCATGACCGTCTAAAATGATCAGTCTCGCGTCAGAGTCGTCGGCAGGCATGGTCTGGGGCAGATAGACTCTTTCAAGCCATTCAACGCCAATGTGGTCGTCAGTCCACCCGTTAGGTGAAGTTATGTAATACCAGTCTGCTATCTGCTTGAATTCCTCAAGAAACCACTGTTTCTGGAGTTCCTTCCCCTTGAAAATTATGCCAGGGATTAAGGCGCGGCCGTCAGCAGTGACAGCTTCGATAAATGAAGTCCAATTTCGAGTTTGTGGTCCCTTGAGAAATGCCTTCCGCTTTGGGTCCACGCTTCCAACAACCAGGCTATCTAAACCTAAATAAAAAGGATTAGTCGGTCAATTTCAAGCACTGACAAGATATACAGATAGATGCTTGCCGAAACCAGTCATAATACCCCCTTCGTCAACGTTAACGGTGTTTTCAGGCTTGATCCAGCCGTACTGGCCCTCCCTGATATCAAAGTACCAATGAACTGCCTTAGGCGTGAAAGAGTCGAACCTTTTGGCTTCTTGGCGTCTACCCATCTTGGTCTTCAGGTCTGTGCGGCGCTCGATAAATCTGGTCACCCAATTGCGTCCTAACTCGGGATGTTCGTCCTGCTGTCTCAACAGGCCCATGACGCAAGCGCGGATCTGATTGTGGGACGGAGCATAGCCCAAGGATTCCTGGCGGAGTATCCAGAAAGCCAACCTGTCCTCTTGATTCTTGGACAAACGTCGGCGAGGGTGAATCTGCTCTTTCACGGCTCCCCGGCCGTTAAGTCTGTCGATTAGAGTCCTTCGGGGCACTCCCCGTCTCTGAGCCGCTTGAGAGGGTGAAAAGCCATTATCAGTAATATCCAATATGGCCTCAGCCATGTCGTCCTCTGTATATTCCCATCGAAGCCGCGAGATAGGCATTTTTTTGTCGTTGTCAAAGACAAAGACCAAAAAACACGAGAAAGAGCGGTGAGGAGCTTGGTGACTGAACTGACAATATTTCAATAGCACGGCCTGCATATATCGCGTACCCCGCACAGCCTTACAGAGTCAAAACAATTACCTCCAATCATTTCTATAATCAATAGAGGTAACTTCTTTTAGGTAGATATTTATTTTGGCCAACTTTCGTGTAAGTGAATTTGACGAGTTTTGGTGGTGCTTTTTTTTTTTTGCGTGGCGAAAGAGTGGGGTTGGCGAAAGAGTGGTTGTACATGGTAATCATAGAGCCTGGGATGACGGCATGTTACTAGGGGCCTGCTTACGATATTCCTTTTCGGGTCGTAAACCTAACACATAACCGGTTATGAGACATATGGATCATATGTAGTTGTGTAACCACTAGAACGGCAACTGGTGGTTTTCCCCTTTCGTAAGATTATAACATATCCACAAACGCAGTTGCCCTGTGATTAAAATGAATTAAATATATCCTTACAATATTTTCAGGATGAACCAAGATATCAACCACTCAACCACTAATTCCGACGAAGAATATATAAATGAAAGAACGACACTCAAGAGAAGGTGCCGAGGAAGACTTGCAAATCATATCAGTCAGACATCTCCTACTCTGCTTGAGAAGTTAAGGGGCTAACAGCTAGAAGAAGAAACGACCGGAATAACGGTTGAGCCGACAAAAGTCCGATTAGTAACTAAACAGAGCGACTCCTACACCTGGTGCTGTGTGAAGGACGTTGCACACTTATTTTCCAAGAACCTCAGTGATCATGGAATGGCAGCATGTAAAGAGCTCTATGACGGGGTTGGGCACAGCTTTCATACGGTATCCTTTGCAGGGACAAATAATAGTCGGTTTACCGAGCTTGTGGGCCGCTCTCCGACCTTGCAGGATGCCCATAACGCACCACTGAAGAACCAGGTGCTGAAAAATGTGAATGAAACGGAGTGTCTGCAGATGGAGCTTAAGGAAAAGCAGGACGAGTGTGACAGACTTTCCCGACAGCTTGCAAAGGAGTCTAAGAGAGCGGAACTAAACGAGTCACTTCTCTTAAAATGTCTTGCAACACTGACTCAATTTACATCATTGATAGAGCGGGTGCGGCAGGAATGTAGTGATACAATGGACTTTTCTGTATTTATTGATTGAATCTGTTACATGAGATAACATGATGCTGTCAGTTTCAGCCATAGCTTTGAACGTTTGCATCATCTGCTAATAGCAAAGTGCGCATATACAACCTAAGCATATCAAAGCCGCTATGCTCAATCTCGAATTCGACGCAGCTTTCTATCTTGAGCTTGCTAAGGACCGATCGGGAGCCGCACTGGCCAATCTCGAGAATCCACCATCCCATCCGACGATACCGGATCCGCAATACAATGAGGGGTTGTCCAACTCATTCACAGAGAATGCGCCGCCAACACGGACTTTTTATCCAATTTCTGCTTCGTGGCTATCGACAGGAGATCCTTCAAGTTGTTCCCGATACATCTTGCTAATAAAGGCCATATATATCCCGGTGTATATCGCGATTTGCGCAAAGCGGCGAAGAAATTTGTACACGGCGAGTTTGAACTAGCCTTCAAAGGGGCTCCGGACTTGATACAGATTTTCCAGCTTGCCAGACAGTTAGACGAAGGATGGGTACGCAAGAACCCACTCGTCAATTGAAGAAGTTTATCGATGAATTGGTCTCGAGTGGATACACGCAAGATCTTCAAGGGGTTGAACGGTTAACCCGTGAGAGGCTTTTCTGTTTTGAACTGCTCGAGGAGTACTGTTTTGATAGTGGTCTTGAGAGCGATGAGGAGTAGCAAGTACCTTGATAACAATCCTAGCAATGAGCCCCACTTGGGTCCCTGTTGATTTATCTAGAATTGAGACTTGATAGTAAGGCCTTTATTAGTAAATACATGCCGCTATAGATATATGCTATTTATAGTTAGAGTTTGAGTTTTTTGTTAGATATTAATGCTCACTATAGAGATCGAGATCACTTATTGAGGAAGTCCCTTTCTACAAAATGACTCTGAGGCTAGGATAGACTTAAGGCTAGTTCTAGGCATTAATTACAAGCTAGTATTAGAAAATGTTACATTTAACTTGCGTCTAGCTGCTAAATGAATGCCGGGGGATGGCCAAGTTCCTCCAAAAGAACTGTTATCATTTCTTAGCGCTATTATAGAGGACTTCATATCTGTAACTATAGCCGCTACTGATATAAACTACAACGGTTGATTGAAATACCTCACACGTCAGCTGGCGGGCCAGTGAATCTATCTCGGACGGAGATGGAGATCTGACTAGGGATCTAAAACAGACATCTAGCTTGGAAACCACCGAATCCTTTGCTTGGCTCAACCTAGGATAGTCTCATCACAGCCAGATGAGCCTCGACAACCTAGATCGGTCTCATCGATCTACCACAATGTTTTCAAGGCTTCCATGGTCTCCTCTTTTTTTCTCGCTAGATCCTTCCGCGCCCCTTCCATCGTACCAATGCTTTGTTGTTCCGCCTCTAATATAGAGTTCTCCTGCCTTGCGAGAGCCCCTAAGAAGATGCTGTAAGTCTCATCAACGATTCTGCTCTCTCGAATCCCGCCTGTCTCCCACTCTCAGAACTCGAGCTTGGACTTTGCCTATCTAGAGTCTCCAATGATTGTCTCGAGTCTCTTGGGAAAGTATAGTACCATCTACCATTGACTTAGAAGGTTGTTTAATATCCACGTTTTCATCATAGATAGCTTTAGGTGTTTACATTTGTAAACTAGTAGAGCGGGATGCAACGGCCGTTCCTCATCGGTCTTACTAATATTTACTCCCTCATTGGATCCTGTCAATTTTGGCTCCTTCTTTTCGTGACCACATTCCACGCTACCTTATTGCAAGCCAAACTAGAGTATCCTACAAATACCGCTACATATTTTCAACTTAGAAAACGAAACATAATTGCTACTTCCAGCATGAAGACCTCTTTTTTCGCACTCTCCTTCACCGCCTTTAGTGCCTCCGCTCACCTCGTCGGCCGAGGCGTCTCTTCCAACACCTACGTCCACTTCTGCGCTGGTAGCAAGCCTAAACGTGCCACCGCTGAGCAGATCGCCTACAAGGGCAACACTGGTACTGAGGAAGAGTATGGCTGCAATATAATGACTGTCGG